>OX424574.1:28839186-28987462 GCA_949152435.1 Gastracanthus pulcherrimus | reverse complement strand
AAAGACCGTAGAGATGCGATAAGAATTTTGAAGGCGTATTCGCGAACGTTAGCTTAATTAGAAGTACATACTTTCACGAAATTACGTGAATATACTTTCAACAGCTTGCTTACTTATAACGCTAGCGGATCATTTTATTTCAAAGGACTTCTAGTAAAAAGACTTCTTTTGAAGCAAAACTTAAAAAATTTGCCTCACTTAGAAATAAAATATTTATATCCAAATATAAGGCTACTTATATGTAAAAGTATTTATTGAGAGTTGTAGATTAAACTTTAAGTTATGTGATTGAGATTTTTAAAAATTAGTGTTATATCTCTAGTAGAAAATAAAGCCGTTTCTCTAAGCTTTATTGTTTAGTTTTGTAAAATGTGCTCATATTTTGCGAAAAATAATTCTTTATACTGGAAAACCTTATACACAATCAAAAAATATTATAAATGTTTTACTTACTATACTTCTATTCACAAAATAATTGATTTTATTAGTAGTTACAATGTTGGAACTCATATATTAGAAGGTGGCTGATATCAAGATAAATAACTGATGAATATTAATAAATACGCTTCAATAATGGAAACTAGTATTGTTTTGTATGTACTATCGAATTAGCAAAATATTATTATTTAATTGCAAATAAGATTTTCAACAAAACTGCTGACAAACTAAATTTTCATAAAAAATAAATCGATTGCTTAAAAAAATTCACAACTCATGCATCACTTGACAATCATTCTGAAATAATCATGAAGTAAAATGCCCTATCCCCTTTTTTAATTTAAAAATCCCGAATCGCAACGATCCCTCCAAAATAAAAGAAGATCCATCATAACTAAAAGCTTCTCCCACCCATTTCACCACGTCTCCTCAAGCAGGCCCTTCACAAGCAAATTCACTTATAAAAAAAGAAGACGAAGACGAAACGAGCTCCAGAAAAAAGGACGAACGTTAATTAGAAACTTTCAAGAGCAGTGCGCTGCGTGCAATCGCGCACATTTCGCGCGATAGCGCCGTCGCGTCGCGTCGCCGAATTCGTCGCTACACCTTCCCCCCGCCCCCCTTTATCCACACTTTTTTATGCACACACCGCGGACCCGAGAGAAGCAGCAGCAGACGAAGAAGAAGAAGAGAGCGAGGGAGGAAGAATAAAATTGCGCGCAATGCGGGGACCATAAAACTCGAAATTTTTCGTGAAACCTCTCTCTCTGTCTTTCTCTCTTCTTTCTAAGCTGCACGCGGTGGCGGCGCGGCGCGTCCTCCTTTACTGCCGAACTCGCTGCTGCTGCAATTTCTCTTTTATTATCCGGCCGCTCGCGCACTTTTTCGCGAGGCGCCCGGCGACGACGTAGACAACGACGGCGACGACGACGGCGGAGCGGGAGCCGGAGCGCCTTGCTCGGTAGCATAATTTATTCCGTCCGAGGCGAATTGGGGTTGTTACACTTGATTTACGTCGCTTTCCCGCGCTCGCGTTTTACTGTATTATGTACGTGTACGTGTGTACGTGTGTGGCTTTGTAGCTGTACATTAATTGCCGCGTATCCTTGGGTCCCGAAGTCTTATGTGTGTACGTGTGTGGAGAGCGCGGGAGCTATTAAAATTAGAGGTAATGGTGAGCCCCGGCGGGCGACGCGCCGCGCTGCTAGTGGACGAGTGTATACGTATATACGTTTTGCTTCAAGTCGATATATATACCAGAGCGGGAGCAGCAGCCGCAGTTCGCAAAATGCGGAGGTTTTAGTGTTATAGACGTTGGGCTTTTTAGGGTGAGGCTTCGGTCGCTGCTTTGTTTTTTGCTCTGGGCTGATGACGAAAAAAAGAAGGGTTGCTGGACAGTTTTTAGTGCTCGTATAGAGTAAGAGCTAAAAGAAGTTACGCTTCGCGTGCGTAAATATTTATATGATAATTATTGATGTATTTTTAAGGTCCTTTTTTTATTTTTCTTTTTTACAGTCATTAACATTGTTTGTACATTAGATAAACAATTGTATTATTTAAGGGGGGGATGTAATACCTTGAACAGTCAGATTTTTTGCTGATGAAATGATAGTTTACAGCATTTAAAAAATATGTGAATAGTCGTGATGCCAAATTGCACCTTGCATAGCCTGAAGAGCCGTTCTAAGTGAAGTGCGAAACCATGTTGTTCCATACTACTCTATAACTTGAAACGCGTTTTACTCGAAATGCCATTTTTTCAAGTCAGCGTTGCGCAAATCTCAGTAGCTATTATATCCGATTCATTTGAAATTTTCAAAAAATCTTCCTCTTATACTAGTTTACAAAAATACGCAAGGATTTTAAGAATAACTTGAAAATATTATTTTCTGTAGCCACACTTATAAAAACATTCATGTTATAAAAGCAGGAGATTTTCAAGTAGTCGATATTTTTATTTTAGTTTTATTTTATCATAAAATAACCCCATGGAAAAGTGCATTTTGATATAAATTTACTATTTAACCGACTTACTTTTTGATTTTATAATTTTTTAGTTGAAAATATCTAAGGGCATAGTGTTTAGTGTAGGACATAGCAATTGACTCACTAATCCTACGTTTCTTTAAATTTTATTCTATACTTAGAAATTAATTTATTAATTAATTAATTATTTCAACTAACTAAACCGATTAATGAGTCAAATTTTGAGAACATATTTTACAAAGTATCCTAGATACACCACTTTATTAAAAAAGAATTTTAAATAAAGTTTATCATCAATTTATAATAATGAATGTAATTAAAAAGATTTTCTATTAAGTCAATTATTTTAAACTTAAAAATGTCTAAGTATATTCTATAGGTAAAATCGTAAATTTTAATTAATTTATTAAGAAAACTGTTTATAGATGTTTCTTTTTTAATCAATTAACATTTTCAAGCATTATACACACATGCGTATGCAAGTACATTACTCCAAATCACAACATGAATCCTTTAAAAGTCTCTCTTAAAGCACTGGAATACAGGCTCTCATGATTCCATCCCAATACGCGATAATGCGAAATAAAACACACCGAGTAACTATCGAAGCGCGCCCATAATACACTCCAACCTACATAAAAACTGTAGCGCGGATTTCAATTCCCTCGCTCGCGCACACGCCGCACGCGCAGCGGCACGAATAAAACGCAGTCATCAATCGCTTTATATAATCCAATAAATTCCCTAATAGATGCAATAGCTCTCTCTCTCTCTCTCTCTCTCTCTCTCTCTTTCTCTCTCTCTCTCTCTCTCTCTCTCTCTCTCTTTCTCCCTTACACACACGCGCCGCGCTTTTTGCCCATATTCTGCCATCTCCAATGGCACCGTAAAGCTCCCTCCTCTCTCTCTTCAGCTCCATCCATCGCCTCGTTGTATATCTACAGCTATACACGCGCTGTACGTGTAAGCCCGTCATCGCGCGGCGCAGCGCGCGTCTAATTGCGGAAAAAAGAGCCGCGGCGGCGCCCATGCATTATTCGGCCCACTTCTGCGATTGACAATGAGCGACGGCCCCCGGCGGCTTTTTAGGCCATAGCCAGCCGTCGGCTGGTGCGAGCTTAGCCCGAGGCATGATACGTCTATGGGGGCATTTTGCGTCGAACGGTACCGTTGGAATAGCGTGGTTCGCTATGGGCTGCTTAAATATGATGCGTTGAGAAATAGGAAATTCTAGTAAATATTTATAAAGTCATAAAAAATACAGGACTGTTCGTTTAATTATTAAGATAGTTTCTTGTTTCTTTGCATAATTATTTAGCAGGTATACATATTGTATGGGATTTTTTGTTAGGCCCCTTAATTTTTTATATCAATCTTCAGTAAAAATTAATTAAAATTTCATTTGTAATCTTTCATACAATTTATCATATAAAATGCAGCTACAAAATTTTTTTTTTACATCATTTTCTACCAGATCATAATGTATTTTCTTTGCCAAAATCGGCATGGTTTATATAAATTTATAGGGCTGATGACGTTAGTAATACAGAAGTTACACCTTTTCTTATTTTAACCGTTTTTAATAATATCAAATTATTATTAATTAAGATTAGAAAATCAGCTTACAGTCTCTATACAGATCATATACATCGATAAAGAAATAACATTGTATGCGAATGTCAGTTTAAAAGCTTTTAAGAGTATTGAAAATATTCATATTCGCAATTAATTAACTTCGTCAAAATTTCAATAAATTACACCTTTAAAAGTTAATTTGAATTTTTAATGGCAGTCATCTGCCGTAAATAAACTACCAAGAAAACCGATTTTTAAAGTTAATAATCTTGCATATTTCAGATTTTCCGAGAAATACTATTTTTTTTTAGAAAATTCTTACGGGAATGAGTACTTTTCATACTATATGATGAAGACTTATGCTTTCATTAAACCTGCGAAAAAATGATAATTTACTGTATTAGAAAATCTGTAGAGTATTATTTTTAGAAAATCTGAAATATGCTAGTCCTCATATAAAGTGACAATTTGTTCAATGATGTGCTCTGAAATTAGTCGTAAAACTCATAATTATCGATACTATCAACAATATACTTAAATTTCACATGTCCTCCACACTTTACACTTCCGTGCCAGAACTAGCTTAATCTCTTCCACTCATTTCATTATAAATATAACCTACGATAATATTAAATTTTCACGTTTCATTCAGGATACTACAAGTCCACTAAAATATAAAACCGGAAATCACGCTAAAAACGGACACATTCGACGTAAAATATCCCCTGCGCACACATACCCAACCGTACGCAATATCCCGCGAATTCGTACAGCCAGCAAGACCTAAGCGCTTATTATACAGGATACAGTCTCGCACCCGCAGCCCGTTCGCGAGAGGAGCCAAAGCTCGGAGCTCGGTTTTCGTGATTTACGGCTTAAACACCGCGGAGAAGGTGTGCGTTCGAACATACAAAATAGGCGGAGGGGGGATTTTCTGGACGATACAGAGTAGCCCGCGCGCGCGCGCGAAGACAAAGTGCGAGCGAATTGCATATATACATACAGGCGGCCGCTGCGGGCCGCGCGGACTGCTCCAGTTCCCACGAGATGGAAACGCGCGCCTCGCCGCTAAACTTTTGCCTGTGCTTTTGCCACTCTGCGGCGGCGGCAGCGGCGCGGCGTTTATGTGCGTGCGACTTTTTACGCGGCAGCTATATTGCGGATACAGGTATCTGCAGTGCGGCTGTGTGTACGTAAGTTTGCGCGGTGAAAGAAGGATGTCGGTACTTTTTTGAGACTTTTTTATCGCTGCGTATTAGGTGGGTTTTAGTTTGATTGGTTGCAAAGTGTTTGCCTTTTTGGTTGCTTGCGTGATTTGCATAAATGTGTTATTGGAATGTAACTTCGAGAGGGAATTAGGGTAAAAATAAGGATTTCCCATCGTAGGTTGTGCTCTACGTAATTGGAGCTGTAATTTGGAAGCGTAGGAAACGTGCATTTGAATAAAATTTACTGTATAGGTGTGCATTGCGAAGATCAAATTTTTTATAAATATTTTCATGTTAATAGCAAACATTATTTTTACTATAAATATATTTCTTATAGAAATTCGAATTATTATTAATATTTATTATTTCATTATCATCATAGTTCTATATTATTCTGTTTAAGAAGATTGTAAAAAACGTGATGGTCTTACCAATCGCACTTATTCTACTTCATACCTAAGTATAATCTTATCTGTATAATCTTATCTATATAATAGTATCTATAGGTATACGAATCTTAATTATGAGGATAAATATTTATTTAAAAATATGTACATCATCATGTATATTCTTTAGTTTCACAATGATAGCAATTACCATTATCAATAATAATATTCTATTGGTGTCAAATTTAATCATGAATAAAAAAATAAATAAAATAATATTCATTTTCAAAAAAAGTATACAATAAAAGTGATAATTTAAATAGGATTTAAACTACTAAATATTATTGTGATTATTATATTTAATATGACTGAAGCAGCATGCATAATTTTTCATTGTTATTAATATAAATAAATCCTTACGTTATTATTGTAGTGTATTTCTTGACAATCCATATCGTGCTTTTATTTTAAAATATTTTTCAATCAAATTACATTATGATTACTTATTTACATCTTGTTTACATTGTTACATTAGACAAATTTAATTTTTTAATCACGTGATTTCACAGGGCATTTAAACTCTGGTTTGCAAAGAAGATATATTTTTAAAAAATTCAACAAATATTGAATTCAAAAAATGTTTATTTCTAATTTTCGTATATACGCTCACCTAAAATTCAACTAAACATAACAATACTACCTTCCTCCATCAATAAACACCTCTGCGCACAACGACATTCAATACCCCCTGCAACTCGCAACAGTAGCAAAACCCCCTGTAACTCCTTCAGCAAAGCCACATCAAGCCATTGATTTCCCCAAAGTTCAAATTATACTTTCCGCGCTCCAGCTCAAAGCCTCCGCGCACTACCCACCTACCTCCAACCACTGTACCTATATCAGCTTTCAATTCTACATACACTCGCGCCCGACACCGTGCGAATGCGAAGATTCCCGTAACGATGATTAAGCTCCCGGCTCCCCATATGCCGCGCAACCGTATGCAGACGTAGGTATGTATATATATATCCACCTCGTATAAGTATAGCCGTAGAGCTCATTGTCGATTCTGCGTGCGGCGCGCGCTGCGTCTCCGCGCGGTGCCCGGAAGTGTCGCGCCAGCGAAATCCGAGGCCCTGAGAGCATGTGCAGTGCAGTGCAGCTCTGCGTGTGTATGTAGGTATAGGTATACGCGGAAAGTCATTATAAGACGGCGCGCAAGGTATATGGAAGAGAAGGAAAACGATGCGCGCCGCGCGGAGTGTCGAGCGGGATTGACAGGTGTGCGCGCGAGCGCGATGCTATCGGTGCGAGGTTGACGGATGTTGTGTGCAGTTGTGTGTGGAAGAATGACGAACTGCGTCTCGCGGCTGGTGGAGTCTCTGGACCTCGTTGTTGCGTGTAAGAGAGTGCTGGAGATACGGAGAGTGTAGGTAGCTGGTGGAGCGATGGTGATGGATCGAATTGTTGCTGGGATGGGAAAGTGTCGTTGAAGTATTGTTAGGATTCTTTTTTTAACTTTATGGGTGGTGAATGTTGGATTGGATAGTAAATTAGGTGCTTAAAAGCCAAGGAGTGCCAAGATCCTTTTAAATAACTGATTGTTTTATTTTAACAAAAAAATTTCTAATTAGGAGTTTTTACAACTTCAATAACATCACATTCTATAAATAACTTGTTACACTTATTGAAATTATTAAATATTATAATTATATCCCTTGACATCTGAATCCCTCAAATATGATCGATCGATGATTGTTTATATTTTTGCATTTTCATTATAACATGCAGATTACTTGCATTTAATTAAATGATCAATCGTAACTTAACATTCATTAGAAAAATAACTGAAAAGGAGTAACTAAAGGCTCATTAGTAATATAACTGGGGCAAAAAGCAGTCATTTTCTTTTCTCATTTTACGCTTGAAGAATGAAAATCACATGAAAAAGACTTTTGTGACTGTTTGTTGCTCCGAAACTTAAACATTTTAGTCCCATGGTAAATATCGTTCATATTACGAGCATCAAACAGTCATCTCATAAATGACTGTTTGTTGCTTTGAAAACTCTAGACTCTGCTTTCGGCTGCTTGTTGTACGAAATAATTATAAAATATAAGGAGGGAGTCAAGTAAAAATCAGAATGCGTTAATAAAAGAAGTTTTTAAATGTTATCATGAAATTTTAAAATTGCATACTAAATCAGTTATTAATAATTTAAACATATAGTCATATAAGATGACATACCTATACCAATATATATTATTGGTATGTATTACACAGAATCAAAACGCATACACAGATACATCCACTTATACACCCGCTAATTTCCGCGCATGTACACATGCATATATACACTTATCGTAAAACCCACCAAAATACACACATACGCATCTATCCACAGAAAAACACATGAATATACTTGCATACGCACACATGGACGTAGGTAGACACGTAGAATATATTACAATACACATGCGCGCATTAACACACGAAGATATCAAAACTTATCAAAATTTGTATCAAAATAGTACACACATCCACGTGCACATGTATATCGAATAAACATACCCAAACGCACACTCACGATTTCGCACATCCAAACATACATACACGCAGACACAAATTAAGTGATTTGTACACATAAGCACTTGCACACAAATCGAAATACTTACCACAAAATCAATACACTTGTTAACTCATCGACATACGCACATCAATAATCATGCACACATCCATCCATTACAAATATATTATCGACAAAAGCCGATATCAAGCGATTTGCGAAATGCCTAAGTAAAACCCAAAATGCCTGAAACTTTATGCAAAACCCGAATTGCCTAAAATTATAAATTATTTGTCTAGGCATTTCGCGAATCGCCTAATGTCAGATTTTGCTGGTAACATATACACCCACTCACATATATTGTTTTTCATATTTATTAATAATATTATATATAATCATTTTTAATTATGCATTATTATATAGTGACAAAAGTTATATATAATTATATATGACTCATTTATACTCAGGAATAATAAAATTAAAAAAAATAACTTACATACAATATTTAAAAATAATGAGAAAACTCAGTGTACCCTTATTACTTACAAGAAAATCGTAAATTACTAATATTTATTATTTCTTGAAGTGCATTCCTCGTATTATAATAAAATATATAACGAACGATATTAAAATTGCATAAATACCTCGGATTCCTGATTATGAGTAAATATTTTAAACATTATTGCTTCATTAACATTTTCCTTGAATTTTGCAATTATGGATTCTTGCCCGCTTTCATATATTTCAAATTAATTTTAATTAATTTTTCATTTATCTGAATTCCATTGTCGGGATTTAATAAAAATTAGTTTAACTAGTTTGTAATTTTGATATTAATTACTGCTTTAAAAAGGCAACTATATAATATTTTACTTCAAAGCAAAAGTAATCGCAAAGTTTTTAACATTAAACAGCAAACATTTTTAATTTTAAATAAGTTTTAAAAAATCCATTATAATCTTTTGATAATAACGATACAAATTTAGCAATTTAATTCTACATCAACTGTTTTGTACACACATTATACTGCAAAAGTTCTAATAACAATTCATTATCCTGGCAATAAGACAAATGAAGCAATTAAATCCGCAAAACACATTACATCTCATTCCACCTCTATGATACATCCATACATCCTCCCCGACAACAACAACAACCTTCAACCACACTCGCCTCTATAAAATCATCAAAAAATCAGCTCGAAGGCTGCACAGCTCGCGCGATAAAACAAATAGCCAGTTAGCGCCGACCGGCACGAAACTATTATTTATCGTAGCGAACCTCTCTCTCTCCCTTTCTACAAGGCACTACGCGATCAAACTCCGGCATAACTTCCCCCTCATCCCTCCCCCCCCCCCCGAAAAAAATCGCTCGCTCGCCTGGCGCACGCTCGGTATGAAAATGTTTTTTTTTTCTCAAGCCAGACGAAGAAGAAGAAGAAGCAGCAGCAGCACGACGAGAGATCAAAAGCACGATTCGCACCACGGCAACCTCTTGACGTCTGCTCCGCTCCGCTCTGCTCTCGCCTCGAAGGTGTTTCATATCTGCTTGCTATTGCCACGCAGCTCGAGCGTGAAATTCGACCAGCGGGGCATCTCTCGCGCTCGCGCGCCTTTTTTTCTCTCGCCGCCCTTCTCTTCGCTCGCGCGCGCGTCTTCTTCTTCTTCTTCTTCGTCCGTTCGCTTCGAAGACGTATTACAAGAGCTTGCCAAAGTTAGCCTATCTCTCTCTCTCACACTCACCCACTCTTTGGTACGGGGTGTCTTCGTGTGTATTATATGATGCGGTGTCCGCTCGCTCGGGCTTTCCGTGGGGTTCCTTTTTTCTCTTTTGCGCAGCGGCCTGCCAGCACGTCCGGCGAGAGAGGTGCTAAGTAGAATGGCTCTTGACAAGCGCGGCGCGAGGTTGGGGAGCTTTGACTCTTCGCGCAAGAGAGGGAAGGAGGGAGGGTAGGGAGAGAGTGCCAAGCACACCGTGATTAATTACGGAAACGCGGCTACCGGCGGGACGTCTGCTGGCCGGAGCGGAGTTTTGTTTTAAGTGTTGTGTCGGTGAATTGCTTGTAATGGAAGTCAAAACAATGGCTACCTGTTCGGTCGAAGGGATTCTTTTTTTATGCTTACTGAATCGCAGGTGTATTCAATTTCTTTGTTTCTTAATTATATGCACTTATGAGTTTATTATTAATTTTTATTGATATCTTTAAAAATGCATACAATTGTTACATACAATTTATTGTAAAATGTATCTCTTACACTTCCTTTTATAACGTCTAATTCATTTTTGCGTGATCAGGTTGAGGCACTAAGGAGCCATTAAAAACCTCTATAATTCAAAAGATTCTTTATAATTTTACATGGAAATTTGTAAATGCCAAAGATGTTGGAATTCTTTATAACGTATTTATTGTTTAAATATGTACTATTTTGAAATATAATACATATCAAGGTCGACTACATAAAGTTCGTCATCTTGAATTTCGTAATTTGTACAACGGATTTGTGATTGGCGACCCTCACAACTTTACGCATCAATTGTCATATAATTCTCTATATGTGATTGATTTTTAAAGGGTTTCTGTTGGAGTCCTCTAGCAACGTCGATTGATCTTAAAAATGATCTTAATAAGGCGAGGGTTATCTTATTCCTTAACATTTTGTTTTTCAATTTTATATTGTACTTCTCAGCACAATATACAGATGAATAATGTTATTTGATAATAACTGATGCATTTTTTTAGTATTTAAAAATATAATGTGCAAATTTAAAATATATTTATGAAATAATTCATGTCATACTTTTACATAATAATGATTATAATTAAACCAAAATTAATTTTAAAGTACAATATTATGTTACTTTATGACTTATTTTCAAATGTACACATTTCTTATATGTAAAAGAATTTCTTATACAAAAAATAAAGCCTTAATATGACATCAATTTCGAACATCAAATTAATTTTAAGTAGATGCAGACAATTAGATACGGCACAACTTTAATGTACTCTACGAGACATGCATTACTTATAATTTTCCAATATTTATTAAATAATTTACGTCTCGATGAATAAAGTCAATCAAATATGAAAATATATTTATTTATTATTCTCATTAATATTGAAAATACAGTGCAATCTCCATAGTAATACGGATATTAAATTATAAAACAATCTAATATAATACGTGTTTCATAAAATCGTACAATACCGTAAATCGAATACAATTTAATTCCCGAGTAGCCAATTAAATTTGAAATAACCTATATACCGTTCTAAAAATCTACAAAACTCATTCAATCCTCGCAATCCCAACAACAAACAGCACCATAGCTCCTCATTACTCCAGCTGCCCACGCCGCAGCGTACGAAAGCGTCAAAGCCACTAGCAAAGAAAGAACAATGTCACGCGGCGCCATGCTATTGCTTCCTTATACATGCATCCGATCCTCCTCTCGTACGTCCCCAACGACACTCGCCGCAGTACCTCAGCACCTCAGCACATCAACGGCAGCAGCACCGACTCTCAAATAAGCAAAATAAAGCCCCCGCTGCGACTCTCTCTCTCTCTCTCTCTCTCTCTCTCTCTCTCCGCTACTCTTATTAGGCCTACCGACTCGAGCTCCACGTGTGCCTATATATACGCCACAGCCACTAGGCTACTGCTATACTACTGATCCTCGTGCAGGCCCTTATGATAAGTAGCTCCAGCTGCAGTAGCTCTAGCTGTGCACGGGTCTTATGAAAAAGCCGCGGTCGCGCGCGTGCTGCTCGTCGCGCGGCAGTACGTATGACGGGCGCATGCACAGGCCGGCACCGCGAGCGTCACGTTCGCGGCAAACGACGCACAGCTGCGGTACGTGCCTCCCAGTTGGTGTCTGTCGTGCCGAGCGACACGATGGCGCGTACATGTGCACTCCTCGTCGTATGGGTCTCGTGTCTTGCTGCACCGCTGCGCTGCGACTTTACTTTGCTGGTATTATACATCAGTGCCTCAAACTGCGCCTTTGCTGGTGGTAGGCAGGCGGGGAAAGGGGAAGGGGGTGGAGGGAGTAGGAGGAGAGTGGATCCCACGGTAATCGCGAGCTGCGAGAGCTGCGCTGTGCCTTGTTTATCGTGGCTTTGTTTTCGGGGAGGCCGTTTTTTTGGGGGAGGGGGTTCGTGAGCTCGATTTTTTTCTTCTTGGGAGTAGGTTTGGTAGAGAGGGTCGCTGGATGGCTTCTGTTTGGGTTATGATCTTTTTCTTTAATTTTGGCCGCACAGAAATTTCGTTTCTCTTTGTTTATGTGTTTTTAGGGTGAAGCTGTACCTTTGCTTGTATAATATACTAAATCTATATTAATAAGAGTATAAGAGCAAAACATATGACAGTTGTACAGCTTTGACCAGGTAGAAAAATTGTATATCATTCGAAAAGGATCGGCTTGAATATGTGCCTATTCAAGGTTTTGGGTCTCCGCTATAGCTTCGGATGTTAAAAATTGTTAAAGAAATTGTTTGGATTTTCAATATCTATATAAAGTATATGTATATATATTTTTCTATTTTCATTTAGTATAATTTTTCAGTCACATTGTAACTGGTGTTTGATAATTTTTCTTTAACAGTCTAATAATTGTATGGTTCCAGTAATTTTATTACAATACAATATTTCAAAAAAAGTTTTACAGTACTTGTGAAAAAAGTTATGCACAAAAGTACTTTTTACAAGTACGTTTTGAAATTCATATCAATCTTTTGCAGAATTTTTATTATGATAAAATACCATTAAATTATAGATATAAATAATTTTACTTTGATATGCAAATACTTGATTTCTACCGATAAGAATGATTGTGAAAAAAATATATTTATTTGGGAAAATAAAGGTAAAACTGTACTTAAAACCTACAATGTATTTTAGACTGATGTGTACAACAGCCAATTCATAAGTATTGAAGACGCAGACAACTTTAATGACCAAATCTTATATATTTATTTCAATGCTGCTTACAAAGGTTAGCACATTTCAAATTTCTTGAATAATTTTAGTTCGCTTCAAAAGCTGCTTATAAAAACGTTTTGGATTCCCTGATAAAAATAACACTTTTTGAAATCCTCCGGAAAAAAAGTGACAATTTTTATCGGAGAAACTGAAAAGTTTCTAGTTACCTTGGAAGGTTGCTAAAAATAACTCGTATATTCGAAAAATCTACAACGTGTCTTTATGTGCTCTACCTTTCTCCAATTCCAAAAATGCATCAATTCCCATTTCACAAAAAAAAGCTTATTTCTTAAGTACACATCCAAACCCGCCCCAGAAATCTCAACAAATTCCATCCCGGAAGACGTTCGTCCACCGAAAATCTCGAAAACTGCTCCCTCTCCCACCGTCAATGCCCCTCAATCCCCCCAGCATTTACGAAATCGCAAGAAAAAAATCATCTCCCCCACCTAGACAAGCATTTTCCGAGAATTCCTCTCGCCACCTCCGTCACAATTTACCTTTTTCATCTTCGCTCCTCTCCACCTCCTCCGCACGCGCGCAGCTTCGTGCTCGAGAGCCCATGTGCAGGCGGCGTCGCCGTCCGCACGGAATTTCGAAATGGGCTTCCATTCCGCCAACAGCAGCAGCGGCGGCGGCCGCGGCGCACACAGTTGTCCACGACTGTCACAGCGCTGCAGCAGCCGCCTCTCAGCCTGTCTTCTGGGCAGAGTTGGTCGAGAGAGCACGATCCCCCCTTGCACACACCTCCCTTAAAGTCCCTCCGGCGCGAGGTGCTGCTGCAGTCGGAGGAGGGAGGGTGGCGCGCGCGCGCGACTCGGCGCGATTCGTGAGCCGAATCGATAAGTGGACTAATGGCACCGTTAGATTGCAGTCCGGTTAGATTGCGAAGCGTGAGTACGTGTAGATTGGGACGGGGATGGGTGCTATGCCGAGGATGGTGGTGGTTCGTGGTTCGAAGTTTATTTGCGGCGCGAATTATGAAAAATGAAAAATAGTGATTCCAGGGGGTCATGGGTTATTTGAAAATATGGGAAATCGTTATTGTTCTTGTGTATTAGAAGACGACTTTGTTCGAAGCTCTCTTTATGCAGGCAGTCGAAAGTTTGGTTTGTTTTTTAGAGTTTTTAATTGAAGTAAGATACTTTGTAGGGGCAGGGAGTGTCGATACTCCATACGTTCCATAAGAAAAATTTTCTTATCTGGCTATGGGGTGTATTCTATTTCTAGTGTCCAAAAGTGAAGCCCAATACCAGTAAATTGATGCAATGGGCCCTTGTTTTTAAATCATCAGCTGTTCTACTTCTCTAGTTTACGTAATTTTAGTAGAAAGTGGTACCTTTTACTTCCTATTATAAAACTGTAACATTTTACGCTGGAAAAATAATTCAAAAAGAAAATAGAAGCCGACGAAGAGAGCTTTAAGATCATGGTAAACCCACCTGTTAGCAATAGTTACAAGGATACATTTTTCTTTCTTCATTCTCCATTTTGAGCGAATATCTATCTGAAAAATTGTTATCCCAATCAAAAGCAAAAGTGTCCCAGAGAGATATTTTCTAAAAATTAAAAATCGAACGAAAATAGTGATCCCCGTATTTGCTGATAACGGGGTGGTTAAACGTTACCTTAATTTGAGATTGATGATGATTGATGGATTTTCAAATGTTGTATCTAACGTTATTAAAAAAATATGTATTGTAGGAAACATAAAAAATCGGCTTTAAGCATTTCGATTTCATATTCAATGGTTTTTAAATCTTAAAATTAAAAAAATTTGTTATAAAATTGTCAATAATTAATAAATATTAATTATAAAATTTTAATTCAGTGATTTTTTACGTAGTTTTTAACATCATCTTTGACTGCTAATAACTTGCGAATAAATTGACATTTTGATACGCAATATGTCTCAAATTCAAGTTCTTCATGTCTACTCTTATTTTCCTTTTAGATCGTCTTTCTAGCGTAAAAGATGGTGTTGTAATCTAAAATAATGGAATCTTAGAATAGAACGTAATTCGTATCTTAAGAACAAATCTATAAAATACAACTACAGGCACTGAGTTTATTTTTTAGGTGTCAGAAAGCATCTACCAAAATTTGATCAAAATATATTTATCTGAGGATATGCATTCTCTTTCTAAAAACAATTTATTGTGATTAATTTATTGTGCTAATAGATATACTTGGTTTGTCTTCAGATAAACACTTTATCATTTGTATAGCCTACATTACACATGACAGTAAAAAACCTATTACTTAACAATCAATTATCCAACTGCAGAAACATTCTCAATTACAAGATTCTCTAACCACAAAAATTCACACGACCAGTATACCAATAATAGACCGTACTTATGAACCGCCTATCAATCCCAAAGTCCAGACAATACCTATACAGACTTCGATACAACCAAGTTTCGCAATCTCTTAATTAATTAAACGCGGAGAGCTCCGCTCCGCCTGTAAAAAAAAAGAAGTCGAATCCACGCAGGCTTAAAATAGAAATCCGAGAAGAGCGCGCCATCGTTCTCACTCGCGTTCGATTTCAAGGAATCCGAGACAGGCCGCGCGCGCGCTCGCTCGGCTAATTAAGCTCGGATTTTTCAAAACTCGCGCCGTGTCTTCGCTCCCGCTCCCACTGTCTGTCTGCACACATAGTATAATGCTCTGTAACTATACACAAGCGTGAAATACACGCTCGAGTGCGCGCGTGTGTGCGTGTGTAAATGGGTATAGGCTTTAATGGGAGCCTCTGCGTTCGAATGATTTGCGCGCGTCACGCATTATATACCCACTGTGTAATTCTGCGTAATTAAACGACAGGAGGAGGAGAGGTCGGATCTTGCGCACTTTGTCTTTTTGACGTGGAGGCTTGCAGATAGGAAGGTAGCAGTTATTTTTGTGCTATCATTTGTTAATGTTGAATGAGTAATAATTCATCGTTGTGGAAATATTTTTTAAATGTTCGACCTGCTTTTGAATATATAAATTGTTTCGTAATATGTAATAATCAGTATAATATGTTTAACAGATTCACGCCGGCATGAGTCAGAAATGACTCATGAATTGTCGCAAATTTTATTATTTTTCCTGTCATTGTAGAAATTAATAAAATAATTTATGTAACCGATTTTGTTATTTTTTGCAATCTTAAAATAATGTAGAAATTTTGAGTTTTTGTTATGTAATTAAAATTTAAATTAATTTTAGAAAAGATTGCGAAAATCGGCTCATACGTTATACGGTGCAAACCTGTTAATTTTCATTAAATAATATACTGCATCAAATATAACAATATATTATTGATATAATACATTGTAATAAATTGTCGGTCGTCGTTGAGCATATCATAAATATATAATATATACTTCTAACTTTAAGACTTTAAATTTTTGTTGCAGTGTTAAATAAAAAATAAAACAAATAAACTCTTGTTAGTTCTAATAGCAGCGAAATCTGCGAGAAAAGTAAAAAAACAATTGTAATGAATATATTAATTTTTGGGTTATATAATTATAGATATCGAAATAGAAAAATACTATAAAAAGTACTCCAAAAAGACTAATAATTTTCATTTATATTTATATTTACGTAAAAAATATATACACACTACAGTCATTGATAGAAGTTTAGCAGTGTAATCAATGATAAACCTTGGTAACATCGGTAATCATGGCGCGTATAGTATAGTGTACGTGTAAGTGGTATTGTCAAGTAACTTTCGTTCACTGATAAATAGAAAACACTGTAACAGCTATTCTAATGGGGCATTAAATTTTCATTTTTGAACCTAGAGCTGTTTACTTTTTAATAATTCTAGCATTATTTAAAAAACAATATGTCAATTTTCGATATTCCATTACTTACCAAGCAACCATTTAGATACAGATTGGTTTTACAGTTAGAAATAAGTGCTTAATCAATAAAATCCATGACCTATACGGATTACCAAATTGAAGTGAAAAAAAAATCCGACCTTATTAAGCTTACGGAAAATTATTTTTGAATCAGAGACTTTATTATTTTACAGACTGTTATTTATTTACCTTTTATCGGTTGGAAAGTCGATCGTTACCCAAACAGTCGGTGAAGTAATAGGTTAATTAACGAAGTATAATCAAAATAGCTCTCACAATAAATCAAACTATCAATACTTATTATCCTCACAAACGAACATAATAATCGCGTATACTGACAAACTGTAATAGAAAAGGCTCTTATGAAATAATGCGCATACATGGAAAAGAGAACACGACAGAAACTAAAATAACTATTTCGAGTTTAGTATTACAATACACGCACACAGAAAAAGACAAAGAATAGTCAAACCCGAGAGCATACAACGAAGAGACATAGTAGCATCAACTCAGCAGCAGCAGCAGATGCATTAGCAAGACGAAGAGTGAACTCAGGCAAAGAAGGCCCACAAAGCGAGAGAGACAGAGAGAGAGAGAGAGAGAGAGAATCAAACCCGAAGGAAGAGGCAGTAGAAGCCAGGAGTAGGAGGGCGAAGGCGAAGGAGCGGAGGTACTCGTAGGATCGGGTAGTAGGGTGGCGTAGATAACCTTGCGCGCGCGCGCGCTCTCTCTCGGCGCATCCTAGTGCCAAGATAACCTGACGTGACCCGCCAGAGCTAGCTCGCTCGCGAGTCCTCCTCGGCTGAATAATTACGGGTAAGGTAAGGAGGTATAAGGCACGGAGCAAGCAACCAAGCAGCAGCAGCAGCAGCAGCAGCAGCAGCGGGAGACCTGGAACTGGAACCTATAGTGGCGCGGCGCGCGGCGCGCTGCGATGTTATCGACCTGCGGAGTCTTAGCCTCTGCTCTCCCGCGTGTTGGCCCCAATCCACGCACACACACACGTACATACGCTTGGCTCTCCCGCCTTCTTCACTTCAGCTTCAGCTTCGGCTTCAGCTTCGGCCGATATCCGCCCCCTCCTACTCCACCTCCTTCTCGTAGCCCTCACCCTTTCGACTGGTGCACAGACACGCGCGAGCGCGTGTGTATACGCTGTATAAGCTGTGCAGTGCGGCGCGGAGGCCCGCCCCGACTGAGCCCACTGTAAGGCTGTGTCTTCCAATTTGGGAATGTGCGCGTGCGGATGGGCAGGATTTCCGGGGTGAAAGTCATCTTTTTGAGAATGGACGTGGATGCGAGATACTGAAGTATCTGAGATGCTGGATACAAGTATCAGTTTTGCTTCCTCCTAGAGGAAGCTTTATGATAGTGGACAAAAGCTTTCTTAAAAACATGTTTTGGACCATTGGCAATCAAAATACACTATAAGGTAGTGGACCCGGTTCTCGATAGGTACCCAGCTGTCGATAACTCGAAGGAATAATACAATTTTAGATATATTTTGAACAATTTTTCGATACGAATACATTATTTCTATATTAAGAATATATCACTGAACAAATATTTTGAATTATAAAAACTCAGTTAGCGCTACTTGTTAAATAAAAATTCATACTTCTTGGCTCTCTCAGATTTAATGCGTTTCTTGACGTTTCCTTAACCACACCCGTAACAAAAAGTAAACTTTAAAGTGACATTTTTGTAATAAATAGATCGTTTTAAAAAAATATCAAATAAGTGAAATCAAAAAGTTAAATTTTGATTTATTTACTTATAACTGTTTCAATTCATATATCGACAACTCCGTCTTAATTACACGTACGTACCCAGTTGTCGATAGTCAGATAATATACACAAAATACAAATACATTTTTTTTAAATGTTATTTCAATGCTTAAAATTACTTAAGCACTACTTTTAATTAATAATTATGTAATTATAATAATCGAAATGTATATGTTTTGACATAACCTAGAACCTAACCTCGATAATGGGCTCGTTGGTATATCGAGAACTGGCTCTTTTGCACCTATTGAGAATTGCTCTTACTCGTAAAATGGTTATCGACAACTGCTCCCTCTCATTTTTTTGGTTTATTCAATTTGGAAGTAAATATTACGTTAAAACTTCGTTTTTTCGAGTTATTTATTGAATAAGTATATTAATTAATAGTTGAAATAAAAAAAAACTTAAAAGTTTTTTAAATTAAAGCATTTTTATAGCGATATAGGTTGAGTCTGTTACTAAGCTATTGAGAACTGGGTCAACTGCCTTATGTGTGCACACGTGCGTATGTGTGTGCGTGTGCCTGTGTTAATTAATTTGGTATGTAGAAATAATATGATCACTTCAGTGTAAACACATTCGAAAGAGAATAATATTATCTATCTTCCCCGACACGAAATTTTTTATAAACTATGTTTCTTCTTTTGTTATACACGAAAACGCATTTTTTAAATGGCGATATTTTGGAAACATACGATGGAAAATCTTTATAAATAAATTAAGATGATAAAGGTTTCCACTATCTCTTGGCAGTCTTCTCTTAGCTCTTGGGCCGAGATATGAAATCTTTTATTTTTCAAGATATTTGAGGTTATATTTTTTTTTATTAATTTTGTCTTGCCTATTTCTTGGGCATTAAGAGGCAATTTTTGTCTATTCAAAGCTTATTTCTCTGTTTTTTGACAAAGATTCAAAATTAAAAAAACTTTTTAAATGTCGTCAATTTGTTTTTATTTTATAATGATTTTTATAATCCATACTTTTTCTTGTGGTGATATAATAAATTAACTCTCCATAAACTTAAATGTTTTACTGATTATGATATAATAATTTGATGAATTTTTATCTGTTTTTGATGAACATACGAAATCATAAAAAAGAAGATTTCTCGGTTCGTTTTTGTTTTATAACGTTTTTTCTATTTACGATATTTTTAAATCGATAATGAAATTTTGGATTATAAGCTTTTAATTTTTTGTAATTTATCTTTTGACAACAATCAATGATAAAAAACACGTTTGTTTGAGAATAAGAAAGAAATAGAGCAATTTAAAATAATGTATTAGAATAAAGAAATTCATATTGGAAATGTTTATTTTTTCTATATAATTCATACTTATGAGTTTAGTTTTATATTTTATAAGATAAGAAACTATAAGTTAATCAAGCTAAATTTGAATAACAAACGGTTAATGTGAGCATCTTATCGCTCTGATTATGAATAGTCAAATAAAGTGTACAAAAATTGTATCGCACGTGACATTGTAATGAAAAAAGTTCATATATTTTCAGTACCTTACTAAATGCCTTAAGAGGTAAATGTAAGTATATTTCTCTAGTATTCCAAGTTTTATAGATTCAGTTTTTTATTATGATTAGGCACTTCATAAATTTTTTTTTAATTTTAAGCTAAAAATTAAATCGTAATTTTGTTATGTAAAATATATAGTATATTGTTATATAACAATTAAAATTATAAACTTCAATAATTCGCTAATATAATAAGTTACTTATAATAATCTTATAATATCGTTCATTTCAGTATTAAATTTGGATAATTTATGAAAATCCGAAGAATATTTACTATGAAGACCGTAGTAATTTTGCTTCTGAGTTACACTATTGGAGCTTCTGCGGTATGATGTTTAATTTTAACAGTTTTCATCTTTGAAACTTTCCTTGAAAAAATCAATAACAATTATTATCGAAACAAAGCACATGTACCTAGGTCAATTTAATCTATATAAAAAAGTTCATTTATCTTTACATGCAGGATCTCGATACACCCATGAAATGTAAAACCTATCTTTGTTGATCTGTGAATTTTGAATACAAGTTCCTTCGTTCATGGCAGAATTACTTGTATTTTTAGAACTCTCAAAATCATGTGGACGGTGAAAAATGAACAGTTTTCTTCGGTAGATATTTAAGGTGACATAACGACCAATAATAAAACAAAATTTTCCGATATATTTCGATAAAATATGTAAATTTACCGAAAAAGAAAATGTAATATATGATGAATAATTCATTCTCACGTAAAAATATATAATTATTAATTTAATTAAAATTCTAAGATGGACAAGTCCCATTAAAGTAAATTGAAAATTGTTCACTACTTGTTTATACGATATTCGTATAGATAAATAGATTCTATATGCTATTAATAGAATATTCCGAATAACAATCTCTTAGTTTCACTGCATGTTAATCTTCTAATTTCAGTATAATATAACAGCAAAAAACAAAACATTAATGCTAGTATCAAGAACTGATATGAACTTTTCTATAATTATTAGCTCTGTATAACAAGAAGTATTGGGAAACATTTGTTTATCTAAATTAATGCAGTTTTAACTACAATATTATAT
Source organism: Gastracanthus pulcherrimus (assembly GCA_949152435.1). NCBI lineage: Eukaryota > Metazoa > Arthropoda > Insecta > Hymenoptera > Pteromalidae > Gastracanthus > Gastracanthus pulcherrimus. The sequence goes on along the minus strand of OX424574.1, from coordinate 28,966,079 downwards.
GTATACTCGCAATTAATAAGTAATATTTACTATATATATATATATATATATAATCCAATTATTTTATTGTGCAAGTAACATTTGATGTTGATCCGAATTACCCAATCGGAGGGTAATTTTTCTTAATTTGTAAAATAAATAGGTGGATTATTTATATCCTAATTATTGCTTAAAGTACAATGTTAACGTCAGAGATGGGCAAATATTCGACATCAACGTGTTTTCGAATACTTCTTTTAATTTTGCAATTAAAACTTTAAAACGAGTAAAAATTCCAGTTTTCACAAGTCTTTCAAGACAAATAAGTGCAATGTAGACCAGTTAAAAAAGTATTCGAAAAAAGTATTCGTCGAATACTTTTGATGAATACTAAGTATTAGAAAAAGTATTCGTCGAATACTTTTGATGAATACTCAGTATTAGAAAAAGTATTCGTCGAATACTTTTCTTCGAATAATCAGTATTCAACAAAGTATTCACCGAATACTTGTTTTCGAATACTCAATATTCGAGAAAAGTTTCAACGAATATTTTTTCGAATACTTTTTTATAATTTATTATCTAATAATTTACAACTATTGGTTCGTATTTGTTTTAATTCTTAGTGTTGCTCTACATAACCGAATGAATGTACTTCTTATGTTTTTGAAATATTGTGGCTATTATTATTATTATTATAATTATCCATTTAAATTAATGTTATAAAATATCATAAATACTAAATATGATCACTTTTTCCACACTTTCTTGACTTTTCGCATGTTTATCTAAAAATATACTGTGTATTAGGATACTAAAATCGTTCAAAACTCCATTAAAAAAATTCACTTATTCGGTTATGCTGGATAGCCAAAGATTTATAATGCTTCTATGTAATAAGATAATTAAAGGGCAATTAAGGTAAAGTAAAATTAAAAAGTCTTAGCACACTCATAAAATGTACCGTAGTTGTCACACATGATTATTATTCAATAAGATGCTAAAAACATCTATTCACAGTCTTTTATAGAATTAGCGCAATAATTATTTACTTTTGTACGCCATCTGGTGGTTTCAATATGGCGGTCAAGAGGAATGATATATATATATATATATATATATATATATATATATATATATATGTATATATATATATACTGGTAATGATAAAATATTCCTTTCATCGGCCATTTTTTCGTCTGTTTGATACGGATTTTGACTCCGGTTCAATACTGTATTATCCGAATCAATCGGACAGGGATTGCAATACAAAAATGTGGTCCTTTCCGGTATCGTACGGACGTCTGTTATTTCATCTATTCATATACGACTCAATCTGGGATGTACTCCAGATATAATAATACGGTTATTTTCGGAATCATACTAACTTATACAGGTTCATCAGTTCATATACGAATCAATCAGGGACATTGATTAAATTTAAAATAGAAAGATTATTTTCATTTGTTAGACACACATGTATCAATAATAGTAGTATTTTTATAGAATGTACTTCATAGTATTATTATTGATATGTGAATCTCTAACAATTGGAAATAATCTCTTTTTCAAAATATAACTCCTTAAGTAGGTTGTATTCCTAGATATATGCCATAAAAACAAACATTTTTTACTACAATTTAATCTCACATAATGATATGAAAGTCAATATATTATAAAACAATGGATTTTTGTCAAAGTAAAAAAATTTTTTTTAATGAAATTCCATTATTATAAAATTAAATATCGTCAAATTTAAACTTTAAAAAATACAATGTTAACAAATAGTAGAATCATTTTTATTTGTTATCCGATTTGAATTTTGAAGGTCTCATTTTGTTCTTTGAAATATTTCAAGGGGACTTTTTTTTTTTTTTTTTAAATGGCATTTCAAACTCGAAAGTTCATCGCCTCATCTACGCAAGCCTTCCACGTTTCCCTATTTTGTGCCAACCCCATCCATTTCGCGCCTTCCCGCCCAATTTCAGTTACGTCTGATTTTACGTTATCCTCCCATCTGCGTCTAGGTCTACCAAGAGGTCGCGTTGCTTTCGGTTTTCCTTGCGCGCTGCTGTACGATCATCGCCCATTCTTGCCACGTGCCCTGCCCATCTTAGTCTCCGTGATTTTATTATTCTGTTAATATTTGGTGACGCGTACAAATTATGTAGCTCGTCATTGTGCAGTTTCCTCCACTCCCCAGTTTCCTCATCTTTCTTTGGCCCGTATATTTTCCGCAGAACCTTATTTTCAAATACCCTAAAACGATTTTCTTCCGCTTTAGTGAGCGCCCAGGTTTCGCAACCATACAAGATTACCGGCATTATTATAGCCCTATATATCCTTATTTTGACATTTTTCGACAGTAACTTTGACTTAAGTAATCTGTTCACAGCGTAGAAGCAGGCATTACCCGAATGAAGTCTCTTATTAATCTCGGCTTTAATTTCGTTTCGATCATTTATAGTTGTACCTAAATATCTGAATTCGCTAACCTTTTCAAAAGTGAAATTTCCGACTCTGAGATCCCCCTCTACTTCGCGAATGCCCAGTTTCTCCATGATCATATATTTCGTTTTCGATTCGCTCACTTCTAACCCCGTGTTTTTAGCCGCATTTATAAGGATTTCCGCATTTCTCGCCACCGTTTCACCATTATCTCCCACTATATCCAAGTCATCCGCATAGCCTAAAATTTGCGTTGTTCCGTTGAGTGTTGCGCCTAGCTCGCTAGCCTGCATTTTTCTAACAACATGCTCTAGCGTCAGGTTAAAGAGTACCGTTGAAAGCCCGTCACCTTGCTTCAAACCGTCGTGTATCATGAACGATTCGGATACATTACCGCCTACTCGGACCTTTCCAGTGCTTCCGTTGAGACATATTTGAATTAATTTTACGAGTTTTTTTGGTACGCCAAGGAGCACTAGGATTTCATACATTTTGCTTCGTTTGACAGAGTCGTACGCTTTCTTAAAGTCCACAAATAGCTGGTGTATAGTTTCGCAATATTCCAACTTTTTCTCTAATAATTGTCTTATGGTAAACATTTGATCGCTCGTTGACCTGTTGCGCCGGAATCCACACTGATAATCTCCTATTATATCTTCCGCGAATGGTGTGAGTCTGGCCTGTATTACGTTTGACAGAACTTTGTAGCAGGTAGCTAAAAGTGAGATTCCCCGGTAGTTATTGCAGTCTGTTTTATCTCCCGTTTTAAAGATCGGTATGATGATGGATTCTTTCCAATTTTCTGGTATTGTTTAATTTCTCCAAATAGCACATACTAGATAAAAAATTTTAGATGTAAGCGCGGTGCCTCCATATTTAAGTAGTTCAGCTGGTATAGAATCGTTTCCTGCGGCCTTATTGTTTTTTAGCTTTTTGATCGCGGCCTCTACTTCTTTGTAGGTCGTTTCGTTCATATGGAGTTCAGCAGTGTGGATTTCATCTCCCATTTCCTCGGAGTTTTCATGCACGTTTAATAACTTATCGAAATAATCTTTCCATAATTTCAATAGTTCATTTTCGCTTGTCACGAGGTTCCCGTCCTTATCTTTCATTAACTGCGATCTACTCTGAAAACCCTTCCTAATAGCGTTTATTCCTTTGTACATCTCGCGCGGGTTATTTTCCCTACTATTAGTTTCTATTTTTCTAATTTCATTTTTCTGATACTCGCGCTTCTTGTTTCTGTAAATCACACGTACTTGCTTTCTTATTTCATGGTATTCTTCTACGGCCCTACCGCTTTCATTGTGTACACTATCTAATTTAGCCTTCTTGCGCCTTTCAAACCAGAGTTCGCACTCTTCGTCAAACCATGGTTTGCTTTTCGGCCTTTTTTTCTTACCCAGTACTTTGTTCGCGGCCTCTTTTATAGTTTTTTCGATAGCCCCCCACAACCTGTTCGGATCGTCATCTACTCCCGTCTGTTCATTCGTTTCCTCGAGCGCCTGAAATCGGTTGCTAACTTCTACTTGGTACTTGATTCGCTCTATCCCGCTTCGTAGTTTTCCAATATCAAAGGTTTCTACTTTGTTCGCTCGCTTACTATTTTGACCGGCTACTAATCTGGCTCTTACCACTACTAGATAATGATCTGAGTCGCAATCCGCCCCCTATAGGTCCTTACGTCGAGTACATTCGTATGGCGCCTCTTATCAATAAGAAAATGATCGATTTGATTGTGCGTGGCCTCATCCGGCGATGTCCACGTTGCCTTGTGTATATCCTTGTGCTTGAAGCACGTGGTCTTGACTATAAGATCTTTTGCGGCTGCGAAATTTATGACCATAATACCGTTATCATTGCTGGTTTCGTGCAGACTTTCTTTGCCTATGGTGGGCCTAAATATTTCCTCTCTCCCTATTTTAGCATTGAAATCCCCCACTACTATTTTGGTGTCGTAAGACGCGAATTGGTCGATTAATTGCTCTAAAGTTTCATAATAAAGATTTTTAACTTCTTCCTCTTTGTCCTCCGTGGGACAGTGGACGTTAATAACCACGTAATTATACCACGCTCCTTCGATGATGATATACGAAAGTCGGTCATTCACGAAATTGCAACTTTTAACGGAATGTATGATGCTTTTGTTAACAAGAAATCCGGTGCCTAGAGAATGCCCGCTCGCGCCCCCATATAAAAAGGTGAAGTTACCGGATCCTAGCATCGCGTTATCTTTCCATCGGGTTTCTTGTATTGCTACCAAATCTAAATTGTACCTCTCAGTTTCATTTATGATTTCCCGGAACGCGCCTGCTCTGTGTAGACTGCGTACATTCCAGGTTCCCACCCTTCAGTTTCTTTTCGTTTTGGTTTGGTTTTGTTTTCTTTGAGCCATGATAGTAAGTTAAACCCGCGCGTTTTGGATCCTGTTCCGATCGCAGGTGAGTCCATCCGTCTAGGGGTGATAACCCTCATACCTCCCTAGAACTAAGTATGAGAGCTTTCTGACTTTGGCGAGGACATAGTCAACTCGTCGTCAAACACACTCGGTTTCATTCTCATATCCTAACGCCCCCCTGCAAGGCAGCGCGCCTTCGCTGGCTTCGTTGCCATGTAAGACCAGGTGGCGAATCATTCTACACATCCCCTCTCAGGACAGTTGTCATCGCTCCCACATCCTCCACGACAGCAGGATTTTTGGCCCATTTTTTGTTTGAAATGTGTGGTAAAAGAGATAGATTACAGAGTAAGGTAGAAGAAGAAAGTAAGATAGGAGATTTTGTATAGTGTTTGTAGTTGTTGCGGTGCTTGCGTAGTGTTTCTAGATGAATGCGTTCGCCAGTGCGGGCTCATCACACCCACGCCTGGGCCTATCGGCTGTCCGCGACTGCTTATTCGCTTTATTCGCAGCTAACCTCTTTCTCAGGGGTCATTCCTCTATCCGCAACCTGAGGACGCGCTGTGTAGTGGTGATAGGCACCCACCCGTCCGCTCTGGACGACTACGCCCAGGACCCGCTTAGGGTAACGGCGTTGCAACAGATTTCAAGGGGACTTACCCACATAAAAATTAAATAACATCGAATAACCTGCACAGTTACAGCCTATAGTTTATAAGTCCATACACGTGTTTTTGTAAGTTTGAGAATGTACAAGTATAAACTATCAAGTGACTATAAAGACCACTTAGAGGAGTCTAATTCATGGCAAAATCACGTATAATATACATATTTATGATATAAAAACTTTAATCAACTCAGATTGTGTCAAAATATTTTTGCCGTCTATAAAATGGTCAACGATTTTTACAGAATTTTACTCGTAGGCTTTGACCCCTTAACGCTTATATGGTCCAGTAAACGAAGGTCTGAAATACACTTTTCACCTCCAGCTCTGCAATGTGGATATTCAGTATCTTTAGTCAATTAGAAACTTTTGGTCATGTGTGAATTTGTACATAAGAAATATTCACCATAGATATAATCTTTTTATGCCAAAGCTATTCGATTTTAAAAGAAATTTTATTACGAAATATGAATTAAAAAGAGAAGCTGAATAAAGTTATATACTAATTCCCACATTCATATCATAAGTACATGTATTTTGAATATAATAAAACCTTGAAATTACCAATTCGATTATGTTGGCTCTGAAAACCTTGCGGAGCCAAGGAAATATAGAGATTTATATTATGGCCAATCAAAGAGACCTAAGGATTATAGAAAATATTTTGATAAAGTGTGCTTTACCGAAAAAAGTAATATATGATGAGTGACTCATTTTTCCGATTAAATTTATTAACATTTAATTTAAAATATAAAAGTGTATATGTCCCCTTAAGGGGGCAGGCCTGGGTTAAACTAAAAAAAAATACATTTTTTCCGTGTCCAGATAACTTTTAATGTTTAAAAGTTCATTCATTCTGAACATTTTTATGCTACCAAAACACAATTGAGTCATTTTTACCTTATATGTATTATCAATTAATTGAAAATTTAAAAGTGTAATGTCCCATTAAAGAAAATACATATATTGGTATTTCAAAACGATTTTTCAATGCAAATAACGTGATGAATACGTTTGAAAAAGACGCAGGAATCTAATCTCTCCCTCGCACTTACGTGCGTGCATGTATGCGCACCGCAGACGCGTCGGCACACAGTCACGTGGTACGCTATGGCAATGACTCGCTCAGATACTACAGTTGCTGCTCATGTATATAGATATACTGGCGTTGCGTAAATATAAAAATCACTCTAGTCATTTATTTCTCACTCATTGAAAATTAATTAATTGTTCTTTCTTATGCATAAGATTTTCCCCACTACGACACATTTTTGAATTTTTTTGTGTCGGAATAAAAAGTTTCTAATTGACTAAAGATACTAAATATCCACATTGCAGAGCTGGAGGTGAAAAGTGTATTTCAGACCTTCGTTTACTGGACTATATATGTACAACTAACTGTACAATATTTATAATATTTAGGGTTCTACTAGGCAATTATTAATCTTATGTCTTGTTAAATAGAAGTTTTGTATGTGGTTTCTTAATACTTTAGCTAATAACGTAATTAGTAGACTAAATAGTCTAAAAAATATTGAAATTTTATTTATAAGCTCCATATAACTTATAGAAACAGACAAACCAATAATTACAATATACGAAATTTCTATATAAATTATTATGTATAGATATTTATAGAATATTTTGTATAAGTATTATTAGGGGATACACGGTTTTCCTGTGTAACTCGTCGCCATACACATCTACTTTCCATTACATTTTATAATCCTGAAATATTCAAGAACCCAAAAAAAAAAGACGGAGGAGACCGGTGGCGTAGGAGTGATGACCCTACACCTAGGGCGAATATCTGCCCCACCGCAAGTCCTCTTTCGGATGTTCGGTGTGGGGGGCGGCCAGAAGAGAATCCATGCAAATGAAAAAATCAAAGGACATTACGGTGGGCACGTGGAATGTGCGCAGCTTAGCAAACGTTTGGCAGTTAGAGATACTCTCTAGGGAAACAGATAGATACGACCTAGATATTGTAGCGTTACAGAAAGTTAGGATGGAGGATGTTAGGAGGGAGGGCACGATAAAAAAATTAATCAATAAGTACATACTGTTACACGGTAGATTAGAAAAGACCGGACAGTTGCAATAACTGATTTTAGTTTTTACAACGACCGTTTATGCACATAAACTATCCAAAGCAAATGGTATAAATACATATTCATTAATGTTCACTGCTCAATAGAGAACGCGGACGATGACGTGATGTACTCCTTTTATACGAAACTAGAACAAGTATTTGATGGGCTCTCAACATACCATGCAAAGGTACTGCTAGGAGACTTTAACGCGAAAATCTGAAAAGAGGGGAGTTATAGGCCAACCATAGGAAAGAAATGTTTGCACGACGTCAGTAACGGCAATGGAATAAGATTAGTTAATGTTGCTGCATCTAGAAATCTAATAGTATAAAGTACTTACTTTATTCATAAAGATCGACACAAAGCAACCTGAATATGAAGCAACCAGATAAAAAAACGCTTAACCAAATTGACCACGACTTAATTGATAAAGGACGCCATGCAAACATTCTTGATGTCAGAACTTAACGTGGCGCAGATTGCGATATTGACCACTTGTTGGTGGTAACCAAGATCAAAGCTCTTATACTAGTTAACCAAAATAAGAATAAAGCTTGCCCAAAAACCGAGTTTAACTTGCAAAGACTACAAAATTATGATACCTTCTCCAGATATAGGAAAGAACTGAAAGACAGACTAAGTAGTATAGAGAATAAGGGGGATAGGGGCCGTGTACAAATTACGTAAGGGCTATTTTCCGTACTCTTGACCCCCTCCTACCCCCACATAAGGAACCTTAAGATTTTGATCAATACACAAACCATCAATAATTGAAACATTTTTAGTAAACAATTTTTATTTAAAGACTTTTCATAAATTTAATTATAAATATTTATTTAAATTAACGTTACAGTTTTTTGCTATTAAAATCAATTTCATCGCTGTATAATAGTATTGTATTGTATTGTATTGTATCAACTTCCTCTATACCTTTTTATGGGGGACATCTACCACCTCTGTGTGGATGCCCTGTTTATAAAGCCAACTTTTTAATAACCTCAGTTGTGCGATGCCGTTTAGAACTAAAACTCAAGTTTTAAAACTAAAAATCAAAAATTGACAGACCGGTAAAAACAAAACCACATGAAGAAAAAACAACAAATATTTTTGAGCTCCCTTCCTTAAAAAAATGAGCTCTGAAACATTTATTTTGACCGTGAATAGTCAGAGTGATACTCATTCACATCCATCCACACATACATACACCCACACTCACACGCGCGCTCGCACATACACACGCACAATCACGTATACGCACATGCTCACGTACACTCACGCCCACGCCCATACATACGCACACGCACATGCACACGCACAAACACGTACTCGTACACATCCATACTAACGTTTTCTAAAAATACACTACAAAAACCAAATCTGAAATTGCTTGCATCTTAAAAAGACGTCTGTCTTACAATAAGATAAACAATCAGTTTCAAACCAAAAAAGATCTGATTTTAAGACAATCAGGACCTTAATGGAAAATAAGATGTCCACTAATCTTAAAATCTAATTCATACCAACCTTATTTTCAGATTATATCCAATCGACAGATTTTGTACCTACAAAATGAGTAAAATATTACTTTAGCTCGCCGACGATGATGAACATGCATTTCAGATAAGGCAAATCTTAAAATTGTTGCATTGCCATTTCAGATCAAATTTGATCTTAAAGTCAGATTTACTTTTTGTAGGGTAGTGTATTTTGTTTCGTAATGTCTCAACACCTGTTTCTATATTGATTTTAGCATCATATTTTTTACCATTACAAAGCTCCCTCTATTAGGAAGCAAAAACATTATGAAGCTATCTTGAAAGATTTAAGTCAATCTGATAATACAATCTGTTAAGTAAATTAAGTAAAATTAAGTAAATTAGTTACAATTTAATTATTATTGTTTTTTTCAGGGTTTAATAGTGATTTGACCCCTTAATTCATTACTTATTTTGATAATAGAACAATACATCATGTAATGGGGCCTGCGCTAAAATTCAAGGTACGGAATCTTACAACATATTACTTGTATTTGCATAAGAAAATATATATATTTTTTGAATCTGCATAATCTTCTTGTATAGCTAAATTATATAGCAGTGCATGCAAAAAGATACTACAATTAATAAAATGATTAAAATAATAACTTTGAAAAAAATTATTGTTATAACAGCAATGCTTCTATATTTCTAATGTTATTAGTAAAACCGATTTTTCTAAAAGAAGGCGGCCTTGGCACAACTGAAGGAGCCCCGATGATAGGCAGCAGCTGCAACAACTGCAGTATGCATGAGGAGATCCGAGCAATGACCCTTGAGAAGATAAAGCAACAGTTACTACGTGAACTGGGACTAAAGTCCGCACCTAATGTGAAGGGCAAGGGGCTGCCCTGGATTCTACCAATATCCAAAATCAGAGACTTATACGACATGCAGCCTGCTGATCAGCATCACGAGGAGATTCGTGAATTCACCGCCAAAACCGAGCACGTTTTTGTCTTCACGCAGCCTTATCCGAGGCTTAAGTATTCAACGGGCAATCTGTACGTGCTGTATTTTAATTTTTCGCAGAAGACCCTGCAGCATAGTGTAACGCGAGCCGAACTCTCGCTCTGGATCCACGGGACTCAAAAATCAAAGTAACGTTATACTTCTGAATTAGTCAAATTATAAACTGTGCAAATTACGCTATAAATTATAACCTCATTTTAATTCTGCTTCAAACGTCTACAGACTCTATTTTTGTACGATTGCATTCTCTCATAATAACATATTATAAATTCGTTAAACGTAGATCGGTTTATAACATATGCTGAACATAGTGATTTTATAATAATAATTTTTACAGTGAGGAGAGCCGCGAGAAGTCCGACGATTCCGAGTCAGTGACGCCGTTGACCGATGCCGACGACTCCGCAAGCAACACTATCACGATAAAACTTCAGCAGATAATGCGAAAATTAACGACAGACGCAAACAACAGTGATCCACAGTTTGGGCAGCAACTGACGACGCAGCATCAGCTGCCCGCAGGCCAGGGCGGAACCTGGTTGACCATCGATCTGACGCACATAGTTACGCAGTGGTTCGAGCATCCGCGCGACAACCTAGGCGTCACAATCCAGATTTTCGGGCCGAGTGACCTCAGGCCCAAACCCGTGGAGATTAATCCCATAACCGAGAACGTGCCCTACCTCGAGGTCCAGATGCAGAAGCTGGCCTCTGCGGTCCGAATCAAGAGGGACATGAACCTCGATTGCGACGAGACCAACCAAGACACCAGGTGTTGCCGCTACAAGTTCACCGTCGACTTCGACAAGATGGGATATGACTGGATCATCGAACCCAGAAAATACGATGCCTACTACTGCTCAGGAGAGTGTCCACAGATTTACCCTCAGGGTTACCAATCCATAATCAACCAGGCCAAAACGTACAACAACTGGAGACCCTGCTGTGTACCGCGGAAACTTTCCAGCAAAGATTTCATCTACTTCAATGAGGCAAACGAGATTAGAAAATCGAATGTGCCCAACCTGATAGTCACAAGCTGCGACTGCTCATAATCTCTTCATCAACTGAAATCTTCTTATCAATATACATTTTAAACCACCTCTGAATTGTGAATGTAATGAAGCCAATTTCTTTTATTCTTTTCTCGTAACTGAGTTATAGTACCATTCTAAACCTAGCATTATCTTAAAATATACATCTAAAACTATCATTGAAATTTTTTCAACCAAATTGCTTGTGGCACTCAGCTTAAAATTTCATTGGTGTCTTGACAGAAATTTGGACCAATCAAAATCATCAAATTTGGTGATGCAAAAAATACTATCATATTCTGCATCAAATTCTCTTTCTAAAATATACAGACTAAAGTACTTTATCTTTTATAGTTCTCGAGATAAAAATACATACATTTAGAGAAGAATGAAAATAATGCAATTAATCATGTTTTTCAGCTTGGCATTAATCCTGAACCGATACAGATTGAAATTTTTTTTACATATTTTGGGTATGATATACATCATTTTCTTAAAGTTGCAGAGTTTTTAAATGTTTTACGTGCTCACTTGACTTGAAATCACCCATATACGTATATAAATGTATGTATGTGTGTGTATGTGTGTGTTGTCCGTGAGAAGTATTGAATTGAAGGTGACGCCTCAGTCTATACACAGAGATAATAAAATTCGTCTCCTACTATTGGGTATCTATTCATACCGTGTTCTTAATATTTGTTCCATTTTAATTTTTCGTGCTAAAGCTTTTACTATATCTACACTATATATATTACTAAGAGAAATTTTAATTAGCATGTTACAAATATATGCTTTTATGAACTAATTAAATAAACATTATAAGTAAAAATAGTTAAGCTTGGGCATACACCGATATAGTATATTTTAACCAATATCACAGCTATAAATATGTGCTTTTTAGGTTAGGAAAGCAATTTTTCTTTCTTTGTATGTGGATATAAGCTAAGAAAGTGGAGTATACAACATAAATAATGAAAAAATATATAATCCGATTTGTATGACCTATTTTAAGTGTGAAAAATAGCGATAAAATGATAAAAAAAATAGTTCATTAGAGTTTTGAGTATCTCACAGCATTTAAAAAATTTTCAAAAAATTCACACCAGTAAAAAGCAAATAAGAAACCCAAAAAATTATTTTTGAATTCTTTAATACATCTGAATTAGTAAAAGAAATGTTTTAAATTTTAACATACTATTTTGAGGTTATGTTTGCTGAAGGTATCTTAGAAAAATTTTCTCATATTTGTGATAAAAGCTGCCCTGTAAGTTTCAGCCCAAACGACCTCGAACAACCAGAGAAAGAAATAAAAGAGTAAAAAACACATTTTTAAGACTAGCTTATAAAGGGAGGAAGGTGGAGAGCAAAAGAAATCTTAAATTTATAAATGCAAATCGAGAAGAAATACTTAAAAAGTTCGATGCCGCGAAGACAAATTTAACATTGTTAATCGGCTAGTGCCTTTATATGCAGTGTATGGTTTTTTTATTTTATATTTGCGTAAATGTTAAAATGTAAACCGCAGTCTCGTTCATCTCACACGAGAGTAATTAATAATTACTATTACTATTAAGTAATTATTTAAATTTTAAATCCAACTATTTCAAGCACAGCGTTTTTTGTAAAAATGAATGTTTTAATAATTTAATCATAAACTATAAACCCCACTACCACAGAGATAACTTATTGTAAATAATAAATGTTTAGATAATGAAATCGCAATCCGTATCTCCAAATATCTCAAGGATGACTGTTTCTTTTAAAAACAAAATGTTTGAATTAATGATAAAAAATTTTTAACGAAAAAGTAAACCGTAAAAGTTTTAGAATATGCTAAAAGGAGTTAAATTACCATCGAAATTTTTGTTGTTGATCGTGTCACCTAGAAACGTGCACGCCGCAAAGTTCTCGTAATAAATCTAGTATTGAAAATGGTAATATCTTGTGTCACATAGCAGCAAGATTTTGAGGTTTTACAACGGTAAATTACAGATATTATCAAGTATTTATAGTGAAAACATTTTCTGAATGGTTTCTTTTAAAAGAAAATTTTTTATCGGCTCATAAGAATATTTTTTTTAAAGTTTAACTCAGGCTGGCCCCTTTATGTGATCTCCAGCTGTGTAAAGTCGGCGATGATGTAGTACAAATAAATTGTTCTATCTTAAGCTTTATGGGTAAATGTGTTATATCGGTGTCTACGTATAGCAGGTCACCGTAGGTGATATCTCAGAGGTCTTCTCCGAGGCGATTTGCATAAATATTATATGTGTGTTGTCCAGGTGTATATGGTCACCAATGATAGTGTCTGAGAGGCTTTTTGCATATATATGACATGTGTGATTGTCCAGGTATGTAAGGTCTGCAGTGATGATCTCTAAGAGGATTATTCGAGGCTTTATAAATTATATTATAGCGATGTCTAGGTGTGTAGGGTCGCCGATAATGATGCCTCAGAGGTCTTCTTCGAGACTTTATATATGAGTGTATTATAACGAAGTCCAGGTGTGTAGGGTCACTAATAGTGGTATTTTCGAAGTCCAGGTGTGTAAGGTCGCCGTTTTTGGTGTCTCAGAGGTCTTCTACGAGGCTTTTTGTATAAATATAATATGTGTGATACTTAGATGTACAGAGTCACCGTACATTTACAGTTAAAAAATCTATGGTCAGTTTCGACCTAAATATCTCTAAAAAATTGATCAATTTAAATCACTCAAACGTCCTTAACGTAGTTGGGTCATTTTTAATTTGCAATTAGAGAAAAAATTATATAAAAAGCTTGTAAAGATTCTACAATTTAAATAATATAGCATATTAAAGAAGAATACTTAATGAAATGGAAACAAATTATTTCAACAAAATCGTGACTTCAAAAGCGTAAATATTGTCAATTTAAAAAAAATTTTACTTATACAATAGAATTTTCTTTATTCTTCAATGAATTTAAATATTTCGGTACTTATTTTCTTCTTTAAACATTTGTCTATAAATTCACCATTTAAAAATTATATATATTTTTATCCTTAAAGAGAAAAGAGTATTTGTTTATATATAAAAACATTTTCTATGTAATAACTTATAAAAAAATTAGTCTTTTCTCGTGAAAGATAAATTAATATATAATTTTTTTATAGGTGAATTTATAGACAAATGTTTAAAGAAGAAAATAAACATCAAAATATTAAAATTGATTGAAAAATAAAGAAAATTCTATTGTATAAGTAGAATTTTGTTTAAATTAACAATATTTACACTTCTGACGTCACGGTTTTGTTGAAATAATTTATTTTCATTTCATTAAGTATTCTTCTTTAATATGCTATATTATTTAAAACATAGAATCTTTCTCGCGCTCCTCGCAGAGCGCGGGTAAAGTAGCTAGTAAAATAAAATGGTAGTTTGTTGGGTTCGTTGAATTTATGATTTATGATTTTATTATTTAAGAATGTTTCTTTTAAGCTATACAAATCAAAAAGTCTGTTTGGTAAATTCATTTAGTATAATAGTTCCTGAACTATTAAAATCAAAGATCAGGGACTGGGTTGGTCTATATGCAGATTTTTACTAACACTTTTGCTACACTGAAAGAAATAGTGCAATAAGATTTACTATTTTCTTTGTAATTTGGGGACAGACTCGCCTTTATCATAAAAATTACTATTACCTTGGTAGAAATCTTATCGTGGCGCCCACATTCGCTATAACGGCCTTTACAGGCAAACTAGATAGTACTAGAGTTTACAAAACTCGATTAATCCACACAGATCTACATAGTTTTCTCAATAATAATATGTACGTATAAAATCTGTGAGGTTATATATTATTTATTGAACAGAACTTTTATTGTAAAAATTAATGTTAAAAAAAATTTAACATGCAAGTTTTCAATTATAATAATAAGATCTACAGTTTTATTCATACTATTTACATATAAAAGTAATCAGAAAGCATATCTAACCTAAGAAATGAAAAGTCAGAAACAATATTCCTTGCATATGAAAAACAGTGATCATAAAATAATGTTATTGATTGATGTAGTTGTTTCTTGAAAAGTAATGTATACATAATAATACTATCATATGTACAAATATGTACTTACGACATGCTTTATTTAAAAACTAGAATTTTAATTTCAGAACTACAATTAATTTTGTATCCCTATGTGAGTTTTTATAACACATTAGTTGAACACATGTAGACGATAATTTTCTTTATAAGTAACAAATTATTATGTTTTAACTGACCATAGATGTCAAATGAAAGTGTTTGATTATTAATTAATCACAGTAGGAAATACAAAAATAGAACATATATATATATATATATATATATATATATATATATATATATATATATATATATATATATATATATATATATAATAACTCAAATACATTATTTATTTTTAAAAATAGAAAATTAATCAGTTGATAATAAATAAAAAGTGTGAAAATAGTTTTCCTTACATAAACCATACAGGTTTTGAAACCAAGCCTGTATTTAGGATGGAACATAATCAAATGTAAGGAAACTAATTTTACATAAACAAAATAAATATATGCCCTAATACTTCATATAGTTATTTGGATATTCATATTATTTTCTTATTTTGATTGTTTAATATTTACGTGTAACATAATATTGTTATTGAGTTCTTAAATACAAAAACTCGATGCACCTAAAATTAGATAACCTTACACTTTAGAGGTTATTTACATTTATTTACATTGGTAATAGTTTAACAATAACAAGTAAATACCTTTAAATCAAAATAATACATAATAAGCATAATAGATTATGCTTCTGTTTCTTAAAACATAACCTTTAAGTGGTTGTTACTGTCATAATTTTGCTTATCTAGCTTTATCGGAGCAAATAATATGGGAAACTAGAAGGGTCGACCGTTACACGCCTTTATAGTAACTATCTAGTTTGCCTACATAGATCTACACAGTGCGAGATTATTCTACATAAAACTATAAAGTGGACGGGATAAATTTCTACCAGGGTATATATATAATATAGCAAATATAGTAAATTTTACTATTTTATACATCAAATTTTAAGACATCATAACTATATAAAATAGTAAATTTTACAGTATAAAATAATAAATTTTGCTATATACTATAGTAATTTTTATGATACAGACGAGTCTGTCCCCAAGTTACAAAACCAATACTAAATTTTACTACACTATTTTTCCCCTCAGTGTAATAACAACTTTACCACTTATTTGGTATTATTTTAATTTTTGGTATTACAAGGCGTATGTAACAGTATAGTCCACTGATTTACCGTACTGTAACCCTTCAAAGTTTCTTAGGAGGTATTGAGTAATTTCCTTAATATGTGAAATCGAAGGAAATCAAGGAAATCACGTACTGTCAATTCAGAATGAACAGCCCCCGGATTTTTTTAAATTAAACCTACATGAGAGTAAAACGGGGTTAAATGTATTTTCACAGATTCCTCAATATCTATTAGCTTAACTGACATATTGAATTGCTTTTTGTATAGAAAAATTACCTTTGCAAATGCGTAAAAACCAATTTTACGAGTTTACTATGTATATAAAGTTTCTTTATGGTGTCACGATAACGACACCAGATGTACCTCCGTATGATCATGACGTCTCCAAAAACTTTGGAACGTCATTTCTCTTTAAATTTAATGATATACATATAATTTAATGATATACATATAATTCAATTAACCTCGTTGGAGAGGATTTTAAAGAATTTAAACATATTCGACCAGATATTTTTAACGTCGAGTGCGTAAGTATCACAGACGACGGGGGATGATATATGCTACTGTATTTTTTTTCAAAGATATTTCTTTTTCTGTACATTTAAAATCGTTAAAAACAACAGTCTTGTGGAATTTTTCGAAAATGGTTGTTTTTTCTCCAATTATAAAAACTCAAAAAATTCTAGAAGGTCACAATTCTCATGATTTGAGCTAAAAATTGGTGAGTGTACTTTTTTCGATGTGTACTTTAATATAAAAATTTTATGGCAAATATTGAAATACCCAGCCTTATTATTGAATTATTTGTTTACGCGCGAGAATTAAAATTTACCGTACTGTAATTTTATTTACAAAATGTTAGGGTTTCAATAAATATTTTTTGTATACAATATTTCATTTGGACAATATATACCAAAATGTTATTGCTTTGAATAAAATCCGTATTCGAACCTGATATTATAATTAAATTCTATTAAATATTCTACTTATGGAACTTAGATAAAATTTACTTAGGAGAGTCCTACAGTATGGACCCGCTCCCAATAACATGGCAGAACTTTACATGTTGAATTAGATTCATATTATTGATGTATTAAGTATAATTCGAGGTCGTATTTTCTAACTTACCCCTCTGTAAGTTCTTGCAAAAGTAATGGACAAGTCACTATACTTCGCATCAAAAGTTAATTTTCAAAGCTGACCCATCTCCCCGTGAATAAGCTATTGTCTTAATAGGAATAAGTATGTACATCACTTTCAGGACTTCATGAGGGAATAAACGTGTCATTATACGAGTACCAATATTTTATTTATTTAAGCGATGTAACCTAAAATGGTATAATGTAATTTATTGTTGTCCAGTATGGGCACTTTCACTGTTGCTCAGTATAAACACCCATAATTGTGCTTATTTTGTCGCAATTGAAGTTTTTATTGTACTAAATAATTTTTAATGTTCAATTTAGTCATATATCGAATGCACAAGTCAACTTAATACTAATTATTTAAGAAAATAAATTGTTTCGTATAATAAATCTTTTTATTTGTACAATTTACATTAAAACTATAAATTAATTAACTTATAAATATGATTCAGGAGATGACAACTATATTATTTATGTGTAAAGCTAAATATTTTGAGTAAATATAGTAAACGTATACGTATGACTGAAATACAATTGGCAAGCATTTAGTCAAAAAATTTTATTCATATGAAAATTATACTATTTCAATATTAAAACGGTGTTTAGATAATACAACTCTATGGATCGAAAACTACAATTTAAGCTATTGCAGATGTTGTGCAATATTTATAATTATAAATTATAATTCAAAAACGAAGTCGTATAAATTAGCTACTTAGTTCACCTGTGACAATAACGTTAAAAAGATAATTTATATTTCTAATCATCATTAATCGACATTACTTTTAACTTAATGTCTTCAATTCATAAAATAAAATATTAAAATATTAAAAGCTACCAGAAAGTTATAACATAAGGCTGAAAAATGCTGTATGAATTTTCCTGCAGACTGTACCGCAATATAGATATATTAATAACACAGGTAACAATGTTTACTTAGCCATATCTTTGAAAGAAGGTCGCTAACTATAGTTTTTCTTGTTCTACGTAATAAAAGTAGTAAGTAATTCTTTACAACATATTAGTTTTTCATTGTATAATTCATTTCTGCGGCTATAAATTAAAATGTCTGCTTAACACATGCTTAACTTATACACGCTAAACCCGTTAGAGTGAAATTTCACTCATTCGGAGTGAAATTCCACTCGAAGAATGAGTGAAATAAATCACTCTAATTAGAGTGAATTATTCACTCTAAAAATAGAGTGAAATGTTTTACTCTTAAGTAGAGTGAAATCTCATTCTATTTCAGAGTGAATACTTTCCCGATGGATGTCGAGGAAAAACTAACCTATTTTTTACTTTTTAAGTTTATAATAGTACAAGCGTGATAGTAGATACACTTTTCCAGTAATAATAGGGTTACCAAAATAAACAAAATAAAGTCGAAGTAGTTTATATACACAAAATGAATTCTTCTGCATGTTTCATTATATAAATATTTTAAAGTGTTTTTACGTTCCAACAGGAACTTTCAAAGCATTCTAAACTATAATAATAGAAACTTAAAGTATCTTCAAATTAAATACTACAATTAAAACACACTTTCAGAGAATTCTCTTTCTCTTTTTTTTAAATTTCGTTTTCTGCTATTTTTATATAGTTATTTCAGTATATGACTAAGAATAGTGGTTAAAAACTTAGTAGGATTACAGTTTTAGGAGGAAAATTTTACTAGGTGACTACTAATCGTAATTGTATCAACCTAACCTCAAAATATCGTAAAAACACAGTTTACTTTGCAAATTTCGTGGTTACAGTATATATTTTCTTGTATTCTGTGTTGTAATGATGGTTTCTGCATTATAGAATGTTACTAGATAACTGCTTATTGTAACAGTATCAACCTAACCTAAAAATATTGCTAAGCACTTCTTTGGAAATTTCGAGGTCAAAATATGATTTTTTGGTATTTTCTGTGCTATAATTTTTGTATTTACATCAGAGAATGTTACTGAATAAATACTAACCATAGTAGTGTCAACCTAATCTCAAAATATTGAGAACCATATCTTCTTTGAAAATTACGTAGTCAAAATATGTAGGTATTATTGATATTTTCTGATATTTCCTAACCTCAAAATATTGCTAAAACACTTATTTTTGTTCTTATTTTATGAT
The DNA here is from genome assembly GCA_949152435.1 of Gastracanthus pulcherrimus. NCBI lineage: Eukaryota > Metazoa > Arthropoda > Insecta > Hymenoptera > Pteromalidae > Gastracanthus > Gastracanthus pulcherrimus. Next base: position 28,946,434 of record OX424574.1, on the reverse strand, counting down.
CAATATATTATTTCTTTTGGTATTTTTTGTTTTGTAACTATTGTTTTTGCATGAATGAATGATTCTAGATGAGTTATAATGGTAATAGTATGCATATAATCTCAAAATATCGCAAAAACACGATTTTTGTTACTACTTTGTAGTAACAATATTTATTTATCGCTACTCACCTACAAAGACACACACGCATATACACACACACAAACACACACGCACAGGCACGCACGCATGCAGGCACTCACGCACACATACACACACGCACTCGAACACATCCACACACGCGCGCACGTCTACATGCATATTATACACACAAAAAATTTTAAGAATAATTGTATTGCGATATTTTGAGGTTAGGTTGAAAATATTACGATTGGTTCTCATGTAATATCATTCTTTGGTGTATAAATAATAACTATAATACGAAAAATACCAAAAAATCATGTTTTTATCACGATTTTTTAAACAAAATATAGTGCTTCTGCGATATTTTGAGGTTAGGTTCAGACTATTATAGTTGGTTCTCATCTAGTAATATTTTTTATTGCAGAAACAATATTTATAACACAGAAAATACCAAAAATACATATTTTGATCGCGAAATTTGCAATAAAGACATTGTTTGGCAAAATTTTGAGGTTAGGTTGACACTATTACAATGAGCACTTAGCTAGTAACATATTCTATAATAAAGAAACAACATTATAAAATAGAAAATACGAAAAATTATATTATAACTACGAAATTTGTACAAAAAAAGCGTTTATATGATATTTAGCGGTTAGGTTTACACCATTAAGATTGGTACTCTCTATTCATCGTCAAAAGATTGAAGATTATTCATCCGTTTTTTGCCGACTCACAACTCACATCACAGAATATGTGCGAATGCGCGCGGCTGACGCGAACGATCCGACTGTTAGAACCATACGTACCAACTACTTATTCGCGTGTCTTCCGAAATTAATTGTAATTAATGATGTTCAAAACTGCGATAAATAAAATAAAATTCGTTTCCGTTGTCATTTCACTCTAACCATTAGAGTGAAAATTAGAGCGAATAAATATCACTCTATTTTCTAGAGTGAATTATTTCACTCTAGAAGTTAGGGTGAAAAAATTCACTCTATTAGAGTGAAATTTCACTCTATAATCGGTTCATTCATTTTTTAGGGTGAAATTTCACTCTACGAGATTTAGCGTGTATACCTTACGTGTCAGTCGTTGAATATTTCCATTTTGGCACCTGCGCGGTTCTTACAGTTTGGCTTATAGTGTATAGATAATACTATTAATAGCATGCTGTCAAAATTTAAAGCAAATATGTAATAAATTGATTAGCCCGTGAAAATCATTAAATCCGCCGAATTATATGGGTTTCGAGACATTCACATTTGAATGAATTTTTACAACATTACATATTGTAAAATAATACAAATGTTGGTGTATTCACAAACAAAAATATTCATAATTATCATCATTCAACTTTTTACATTCACTTCTGCATGTTATAATTTTTCCTAATTTAACCTTTATAATGCTGTTGTTTTATAGTAAAAAATGAAAAAAAAATTTAAACCATGCCAAAAAATTGTCAAATTTGAAAAAAAATCGATTCTTTCTTGTTGCATATAATAATTAGACACTTGAACTGTATCTAAAAATTTGCAGTTATTTTACACCCAACCCTCTGGTCTGGGCCATAGCGAATGGTTATGAACTTTTGAAATAATGTACCGACGGTAATCGGGTCATGGGTACTTTTTCTAGTATATAAAAGGATTTCTTTCCCAGCGTTACATATATTTTGGTCAATTATCCACATAAATATAGAGAAAAACATTTTTTTATCTTTCAAGTTGATTTGCGGTTAAACTATATTACACCAATCATATATCACCATATTGCACTTTTTTTAGAGAATTAAATCCAGAACAACTTTTGTAAGAAATATTTCTCTTTGCGACTTCATCCGGCCAAGTTATTTTAAGATAACTGAAAAAACGTAATTTATTAATTTTAATTTACTTATAACTTTTTTTCACGACTTTTGAGGACCTTTTTCATTACAAATTCGAATTCTACGGGAAATTTTACATAGGAATCAACAAAAAGTAAACTTAGCATACAACTTTTCCAAAAAGCCCCTATTCCCGGGCTCTGCCGACTGGACTATAGAGAGAAAGAGAGAGAAAGAGAAGGGGAGAGGGTCGTGGAAGACTTGCAAACGTGACCGTTAAATATCATAAGGTAAATAATTTTGGTGTATTTGTTCCTTATACTTACAAGCTTCAACAGCAATTGAAAACGAGTGACTTTAATCGTTTCCTGTGATTCGTTAGGAATAAGTATAAAGAAAATCCGTTTAGTATAACGAAAAATAAATGAATTTCAGTTTATAATTTGTTATATATATATAACAAATTATAAACTGAAATTCATTTATTTTTTGTTATTGCACATTACCGAGAATTTTTCATTAAATGCACATTTATATAGTTATTATACAATATAAAGTCTTGAAAGTACAATATATATATATATATATATATATATATATATATATATATATATATATATATATATATATATATATATATATATATATATATAACTTGCACTTTCAAGACTTTATATTGTATAATAACTATATAAATGTGCATTTAATGAAAAATTCTCGGTAATGTGCACCTTGGATATCTGCGTATATAGCTGCAGACGTTTCAAAAGGTGTTTAGACGAATTCCCCGCGCTTGGTCCAACTTTTTGGCTCCGACGCCTTATCGTTTTCTTCACGTTAGGAAGGAAATATTGGACGAGAGCGCATAAATGGTGTGATATGCTGTTGTTTGCATGTGAGAAAGGATCGCATCTTTCCTCATGTTCGTTAGATTTTTACGGTAAGAACGGTGATCACGTGTAAAAACGACGTTCTGTGTTTTATAATTGATTTTTTTTTAAAGAAAAATAGGTACAAATAAGGATGGTATCACGCTCGCACGTCCCAGTTAACGCAGGTTGAGAGAAGGGTTGTTTCGTGACCGAGAACCGCGAACAGAGACTCGACGAAGAACAAGCGAGAGAGAGAAGTGGGGACCGAAGAGCACGCAGGGCCTCATCCGGCTTTCCTCCTCCTCCTTCCACCTTCTGTGCTCTGTTCGCAGGGAGGCTGTGCAAAAAAAGGAAGAGAGAAAGAGAGAGATAGAGCAGCTCGCGCGAGCAGGGCAAAAAGGGTATAGCGCGGGGCCCGGTCACGAGTCCACGCACATGGGGGCCGCCCGCCGCCAGCACCTCGGAAAAAAGTATCGTCTGGGAGAGAGAAAAGAGAGAGAAAGAGAGAGAGAGTGGATCCGTACCTACAGGGGCGCATTAAGCCAGGTGGTCCGGCGCATTACACGCGCCCGAGAGCAGCGGCAGCTATCCTCTGCCTGCGAGCTGCAAGAGAGAGAGAGAAAGAAAAGAGAGAGGAAGGAGTTTCGGGAGCTTTATGTTGTAAAGCGCGCGATTCTGGGAAGTGCTCGTGGAACGATTTTGACAAGGTGATTGCCGCTGTGCTGTCGCTTGATGGATTTGATTATCGATTGAAATTTCAGATTTTCTTTTTGGTGTTTGGATGAGAATATGAATGTGTGAATTTGAATGTTTGTAATAAATATTTATAAAACTGAAATTTTAAATTATATATGTTATGCGAATTAAATACTGTGCCCTTTGATATTTTTATTTTTAAAAACATAGAATTATATGAAGTAATTTGATGAGGTAGTAGATTTTAATATAAATTGATATTTCACCGACTTACTTTATGATATTATAATTTTTTTAAATGAAAATATGAAAGGCAATTGAGTAAATTTTCTAATAAAAATTACTGTAAAATCATCATTATAGTAAACATAGGTAATTTTGATTTTCAGGTAAAAATGAACGCTATTCAAGATGTTAGCCATCAAAAATTTATTTTATCGCACAGCGAGGTAAATTTTACAGAGAGTCAAAGTCTTTTTACGTACTCTGTACACCAAGAGATAATTTATGTTGTACTTATTTTCGTGTCTTGACAAGATAATTTTCTAGTTTATTGTAATTTATCTACATATGAGTTTCAGGTCTGACTAAACTTTACCCCTTCTCTACTGTTCATTCGTCTAATCAAGTTAATTAGTATCTTGTGAGACAAGCTGAGGCATTTTAACATATATAACACGTTTTTAAATTCTTATTATACAAATTATAAAATCCACTATTATATTAAGTTGTTTCCGCAAATGCTTAGTGTTGTTTATCATTCGCCTCAAGTGAAACACATTTGGGAAAGTTTCTTGATAAGTTCACTATTAGGAGTTTAAAATAAAGTAGGCGAGCACAAAGATGGCCGCAGACCAGGCACGCGTTATAGAAATTCTATCGCGTGTCGTGGAAAAATATATAAATATAAAGCCTAATTTTAAAAGATTAGCCTTTTGATGCAATCGCATGTTTTTGCAAGTATATTTTACATCATGCATTAATTCTGGCGTGATAATAATATACTTGACACTTTTTGATGTTCTGGCCTGTGGAGAAAATTTCGTTTTTGTCTGCAGATGTAAGGATTTCAAACTCACAGTGCTTAATTTATTTAGCTCTCAAACACTTTTAGACATTAATTTTTATTGAAATAGAAGAATTCGACATGTAAACAATGCAAAGTGTTCCTTGTCTGCCGCCATCTGTATACCCGCGAACCTTATTTTAAACTCCCAATCATTGTTAGTATAGCTTATATATATATATATATATATATATATATATATATATATATATATATATATATATATATATATATATATATATATATATATATATATATATATATATATTCTGTTTTGATGAACTATCTGTAACATAATTAACATTTTAAGTAATGTAATACTGTACCATCAAAGCTAAAGAAAGAAAAAAGAATATGTTGTAAATAGTTGCAAATTGTACATTATAAATCTTAATGTTATTTAAAATAAAAGCATACATTATATACACACGGAGAGAATTTTCTAATAAAAATTATGACGAAATTCGCAGTAAAAATTACCGTGAATGACTATAAAGCTGGGACACTCTAACTTTCCGGCAGTTTTTATTGATATTTACGATAAATTTTACCGTCCTGAAGGGTAAAATTTGCCTGCCGTAGAGTAAGAGTTCCATGTATAAATCTTAGAGAAAACCAAAATTTGTGGTAAAATTTGTATGAAATATTTTTTAAAAATCTGGATTTTCTTCCAATTGTTGTAGCAGTATCATTAATACTTAAATAAGTACATTATACACATTTATGTTTGAGTTAACCTAAAATGTGTACACGCTCAGTTGTTTTTTTTATCAGCTGTCTTCTTTTTCTCAAATCAGGCAAATTTTACCATTCAGTGCGGTAAAATTTATAGTCTGTGCGGTAAAATTTGTAGTCAATGAGGTAATTTTTATAGTAAAATATCAGTAAAAAGTGCCAGAAAGTAGGAGTGTCCCAGCTTTATAGTTATTTACGGTAATTTTTACCCTGAATTTCGTTATAATTTTTATTAGAAATTTCTCTCTGTACATACATTTACAAGCGTCCACATACTAATAGCATGATGCTATGCCCCAAAGCTAAGTTTTTATAGTTTTCTTTTTTATTTATAAAGATGCTTTCTGAAATTTTTGTATACATATAAATTAAAAAGATGATTATTAAAATGATTCCATTGTCTTTTATTAAACAAAAATAGAGTTGGGAATTCAGGATTAGAATTCCCACGACATGAAACTGTATTACAATATTATCCCAAATTTCAGCCACTGTCATTAGTCTTTATAATACAGCTCTATAATCAACGTTACATTGCGTAAAGTTCAATCATACGTGGGCATGAAAATACCCGCATGACTGACATCCTCTCCAACCGACATTTCGGTCCTCTCGTTTCGAATTCTCCCACACTACCCTATAATACACCATTTTGCAAATTACTGTAACGTCATACCTGTTATCGACTACTCGACCAAAATTCACTAAAACCGACGGCACGTTTTCCTCTCTTTAGCCCCCAGCTAAATCACACACGTACGCTCGATTCATTCACCCAAATTCCTCTAACTTTTTCCTCCCTACATAATCGTACTCGTCAACACACACATACATATATACATACACACACACACACCGTCGGTGATATCAATTATCGCTCGAATCGTTCCCAACACGAAAATAGCGCGCATCTCGCGACACGTCGCTCTCTCCTCGTGCACATCACGTCGGTCATCGACGTCACGTATTCATTATTCAACCCCGAATATATAAGCTTCAACTCGGCTCTCACGCCAAACAGCTCGCGCGCATATATATATATATATATATATATATATATATATATATATATATATATATATATATATATATATATATATATATATATATATATATATATTATTTATTCGCTGCGCGCGAGCGCTTGGGAACGTCGAAAGCTCGTCAACGGAAGTCGCGCGAGCACTCGTAGGTCTAAAATTTCCATTCGCTCGTTTTAAATACATTTTCATCGATATCGCCGCTCTCATCCCTTGTAATTCGCCATTTGCAAAGAGAGAGAGGGAGACAGAGAAAGAGAGAGAGAGAAAGAGAGAGAGAGAGAAATTGCGAGTTTATTTCGAGAATATGACGACGACGCCGATGCGGGCCGTTGGCCGCGCGCGCGCCCTGCAACTGAAATATTCGCGCTGGGCGCAAACTGTCAGCATCTATTATTCGCAATCAAGTCGACGTAACTTAATGCTTGTTGAAAAGTAGGATAGAGACGTCACGGTGGATTCTATTAAAGGAGCGTGTGCACGCTGCGCGCGGAACTTATCGATTTCCATGAATTCTTCAGCGTGCAGCGAGCGCATCGGACTTCTCTGACTGATGCAGCTGCTCTTTCGTTCTCTACCATCGGCGATGCGCGCAAAAAATTAAACGGAGATCTGCCGGGACGAGTATATGCAGCTGGAAGGGTTTTTCATTTTGAAAGACGTTGCATGGAGGTATTTTCGAAAATATCGGAAAGGGGATTACGCGCGAGGCTGTCGTGCATCGGGATGAAAACGCGAGTCAGGAAGCTTCAATCATGCGCGCGACGTGAGGTTCGATCGACCCTGCATGTGAGGGATATTTTTACGTACTTTTTTCTGACTTGAGTTTTCTTTAAGGGAGATCTCTAGCCGATATTCTAAAATATGTAGTTCTTGTGATGATTCAAAATTTAAGTATGTGTTTTAACGTATTGTAACGAGATTTCAACGTATATTGACGGACCAGAAAACCTAACAACTTCAAAATCCTTATCCTTGAGCCTGAAAAATTGACTAATACAGGTATTAGAAACATAAAATTTAACACACATCAAATTTTTATAAAACTAAATAAAAATTTGATTGCATTACAAGACCTTTTAATCTTTGAACTATTATAAGTGCATTAGACGGTTCATGTTTAATTCGTTCCATGCATGCATTTTTTATATTTCATATTGATAGATGATATGCTACTTTCTTTGTGAACTTTCATAATGTTTGCAGTGCAAAGACATTAAAAGAAAGTTAAATAAGTTATAACTTCTTTAGATTTCAATGTTTGTTTAAAAATACGAAAAAGGTAAGATGCCACGACTTATATATACCTATTATCTGTAACGGATAGTGATAGAAAATGATCTAAGAACCAAAATATAAAAAATGCGTTTCGTCCTAGGCTTGCCTACTGGACTCGTCAGTAAGGCTAAGGAGAGAGATCCTGCCTTAATGCCAAGATATGTTATAAATGATAAACTAACATACTACCCTGTTAATCTTTCGAGAAATGAGCCTACGAAAATCTTAATTGCTCGACCGTATTGCCTTGAGATTAAAAAAATAAATTAATTATAATGTTCGTTATGACGACTAATCATTAATATTCTAACAACAAGTTAGTTAACGAAAACTAAAAGCCAACAATAATAAAAATACATGAATAAATATAAAAAACATAACAATATTACTTTTTCTAACAGAACATATACTTAATCAATAGTAATAAACACTGAACAAATTTAGAAGAAAAAAATAATAGAACACAAATTCCAGAACACTCAATTCAAAAACTCTTTATTTAATACGCAATCTCTCATCCTCTCATCATCTCTTAACTTTCGAAGCTTAAGCATGTAGAAAATCGCAACCAAAGAGTCCCCAGTCGAGCTACCACGCGCGCAACCTTAGCAATATAAACCCATGCAACCCACATCTAACGTACTCCACTCTCTCAGGTATCCGTATCTCCATGGCGCTACGCTCTAAACACTCAATATGGCTATCGAAAAATCCCTCTTTCACCGCTGGCGCTGCGACCTGCGGACACTTGCCTCTCAAACCACGCATACCCACGTCCCCTCGACACTTCTACGCAGGTCCCTCTGCACACACACACACACACACACACACACATAAATACCCTTCTCTCTCTCTCTCCCTCCTGAAAATAATCGAAGAAGAGGATCCGAGGCAAGCAAGCAAGAAGCTCAGCACGCTTCAACTCTCAGCAGTAGCAGCCTGCAGCAGCGCTGCATATCCGCATGGAAAGGAGAGCCCGTATCTCACCGGTCGAAGCCACTTAATTGACACGCGGCGCGGTCCCTAACACGCGGCGACCCCCCTGCAGCCTCTACACTATACCAGCGTTACCTCCGCCTGCCTGGCCGCTGCTGCTGCTGCTGCTGCTGCTGCTGCTCTCCCGCATGCGGAATCACGGATCTCCATCTGTCGCCGGAGCTGCTGAGGCCCGGCGGCGATTCCTCACGCCGCGAGTGCGCACATGTCCAATCGTGGAAATGGCGCGACACGTCCCATACTCGAGCGACCATGCACGTATATATATCTTGGACTCTGCGGAGCCATGGGCGCTCTTTGGCCTTTAGCTGCAGAGGCTAGCTGCACTGCTGCTCCTGCGCAAACAGTGCGAAGGGGAGAGGCGAGGTGAGTTTGCGGGAGGATGGGTGCACGCGGCACTACCGTGAACGGCAACAATTAACGACACCACGCGCACGCTCTGGAAGAGAGAGAGAGAGAGAGAGAGAGAGAGAGAGAGAGAGGGGAAGCTGCATCTACGGCTAGGTACTACGTCGTGGTCGCATGACGTCTTGCAATGCGCGCTAGAAGAGGGGTACAAAGGAGCAATCGCGCGGGTGGTTCGCACACAAACTGCAGCTGATGTGTGCGCTATTAAGGATACAGAAGAATTTCATTTAAGAAAATGCTTTTCACAATTTACGTTATACCGTCAAGGATTGACGATATGATATGAAGTGGGAAATAGTCGATCGTTCTATTTTTAAATTTGCATACATTAATTTATTGACCTATACCAGCCTAATCATCAGCTTGTAGACAATAGAATATGAGGTATACTGTGTTATTTAGAGTACAAATGAAAAGATACAGATTACGAAAAATTTCAAATAACATATACAATAGTTAATGTGTGTTTCGATTCTGGGAATCTCAACTGTGAGCTATCGTCACTACAATCAGACGAGAAACCCCTAGGCCAGCGACAATTGTGAATTTCCATATGAAAGTACACCTCAAAAAAAATACTTTCACCAAGTTTCAGCCCGAATCGCTAAGATTGTGACCTTCTAGAATTTTTTGTATTCTTATAATTGGCGAAAAGATGGCCATTATCAAAAAAATCCACGATGCTCCCGTTTTTGCCATTATAAACGTACCAAAAAAGATTTTTTTCGTATCTTTGCCAACTTTTAGTAAAAAATTATATGAGCCCCTAATATCTTAGTGAGCTATCTGTATAGAGCTCAATGTAAACTAAAAATTTTAAGATTCTTAGGTTATGTTTGAATCTGTGCTGTTTTTATATTTCTGCTTTTATTCTTTTTTTGAAACGTCCAAAATCGTGTTTTAGAACTAGAAATACCGTTATTCTAACTTAGGTCTTTCTCCGAAATATGCTGTGTTGGTACCCCTGTAACTTGTCTCTATATGCACCTTTCTAACCCTATTCGTATTCGTAAGGATTCGGAGTTGGCCAGCGGCCCCTTCCCGGGATGTGCCAGTCCAGTACTCAGACTATGTCCATTATGCTTATATCCTTGGATTTTAGGTCCCACACTCTAGTCTACTACTAATAATGCCGATAAATCTGGAAATCAATGAGTCGTCCCTTGTCCACAGGTCTTCAGGGGTGGAGATTTCTTCCTCTTGACCACACCATCTGCGCAGATCCACTTGTATTAGCCTCATATGTAAAAGATGATGGCCTACTCTGCAATGTCCCGAGAACCATCCCACCACGTCCCTTATGGAGCTCTTGAAGCGAAGTAAAAGTTCGCCACTCCACATTCGCGGTGAGGAACTTCCAATTAGAATTTTGGCCTGTCTCAGTCCTGATGATTCCCGCCAGATTGGGTCGGATCTATTTTGAGTTCATACCCTTAAAGAGCTCTTGATTGCGGTCTCTCGTATTGCCACACTGCAGTGTCTGCGCGGCATCTAGTCGCCCGTCTATTCACCAAACGGTGCACTTCCTCGTTGCCCAATACACCTGCATGTCCTGGGACCTAAACTAGGAGACATTGTTAGTCTCAGTTAGCTTGGTCAGCGACTCCACACCATACGTCTGAAGCGGTTACTTCCACTTTGCTGAGTGCTGAGAGGGCCGCTCGACTATCAAAGTAGATAACCACGTCATGGCCATCTAAGGGGATGTCAAAGTCAATTATTATTCTCCCTACCTTACCGACCCGGGAATTCTAAAATATTGGCTATAATTAAAAGAATAAATTGAATTATGAAAAGCTAAGAGGTGCCCTTCGTTTTGTAATTGTCTACCACTGTGCAAACTTTCAAGTGAAAATTTTGCGGCTTACATCAATGGCATTGGAACGAAATTGATAAACCAGAGATCTACAAAAGGTGATCCTAAATTTCGTTCATACCTCGATGAAAGATTTGAGGTTAGGAATTCCAGCGGAAAATTTAAATGGTTTGACTCCCTCTTGACACTTCACCGAGGATGTTTACCGTAGTTTCCTTAATTGCTCTCACATATGCCTGAAAAATTGACGCGTAGCGGTCAAGGCTAAATACTAGTTTGCGGGATGTACCCGCTAACCAAGCTGCCGCCCCAAAGCCACATTCGGTTTATGACCTGTTCGTAAACCAAACCTTGTTGGAAGGTGGTAGTACCCACTTTTCTAATCCTCTCTCGTTAGAAGCTTAATATCATAAGACTTCCCGAAATTAAATTTCGGAATCCTGTCTCTAGAAAATACCTTGAGACCGATACCTGATTCTTCAAATATTTCTCTATCCCAATGCTCCCATCGCCTCTGTTCTCACCTTCAAATCTAAGGGTGGAATATCTAGAAGCACTTCCATCGCTACGCGGGGTGTGGATTTCATCCCGTAATTCCTCTAAGCATAAGATTCTGGATGCAATCTAGAGTTTGCTTCACCGTTTCCAGCAAGCACCTAGGTTGACAGGCGATTGCGCCATGTAGGAGCCTACGTCTGAGTACTGGCGTATAAAGCCATTGAATCATGGGGTTTCAATCCCCATGTGTTGCCGAAAATACGCCTACACGCCCAGTAGATACTCATAATTTTTTTATATTTCATCTGGATATGCTCCTTCCAAACAAACTGATTTGCTTAAGAGGTTTAACCATATATCTGTTCGTGAAATTAACTAGTACCGCCTGAGATGGGTTTACGGATAACCCCATCTTTTTGAAATGCGAAGGTATGATGAGATGTAGAATAATGTACGATTTTGACAGCAGACAAATCGGCGTTCCCAAACCTTTCAAGCCCGAGATAAATGTAGCAACGCTGCCACTGTCTGATCAATCGTCGGACAAGGGATATTATACCTTGGGTCGCAACCTTACTGACAGAACGTTTAATTGGACAGTGATGAACGTCGATGCAACCGGCCACGCCAAACAGTTAATGTCAGAGTTGGCCGGAACATAAGTGGTGATAAAATCGCACTCCAGCGCCCACGAGCTTTACATTCTTTTTTGGTTGGAAACCAACGGATCCACTAGGTGTGTTGTATCCATTTTACAATCAGACGATGAGAATGGACGTATCCCTGGAGCTGCCCGAAATCGCACAATGGATCACCGCGTGTAATCTGGTGGACGGAGGCATTCTGTTGGTTACAGGAAGCTGCGAAAGAGATCGTCAGCGCTGGGGATATTATAGGATAGCCGCCAATGGATATAAATACAGGGCATTTGAAATCGATCATTTCAAAGTTAAGGACGCTTATCTTGAGAGTGAGCTGAAAGTCGCCGAGAACCGTAAGTATGAATTCTGTTTTTTTTTTGGGTCACAAAAGAGCAGGGATGGGAGTCGAGAATCGAGAGTTTGACGTATCACACATCGTACGTACCAAAGCTATATATATTGACGATGCCTCAACAAGCGTCGGTCAATGAGGTTCAAGTGTGAACGTATATAATTTTGGAATCATGTTTCAATGTATGTATAGGGTAATAAATAAATAGTTAACAAGTGAATGATTAAAAAATAAAGATTTTAACTTATTTTAAATGCATTTTCTTCAAGTTTATTGCCGTTTATTTTTAAATTATATTGACAGTTTTTAAGACTCACGCTATACCGATACCACGCACAGTTGAATTTCATGCGAAATAGTTATCTCAAGATTAGCCATAATGTTTCTTTCACATGTGTTATGGAGGCAGGATATTTCAATGCTGTTCACTTACTACTAATATATTTATGTTATAATAAAATTTAAGTTTTATGTTTATTTATTCATTTTATTTCAAAGATTATTACCATGGGACCAATAAATCTTGCGTACATTTATCAACGTAATAGCGCAATGGGATCGGGTTAATGAGAGGTTGCAGAATTAAGTATAAATGCACTTTTGTAAAAACAATAACCATTATATTGTCAGAACTGTATAACAAAACAACTGAGCAATTGTCTGTACAGTGTATATGCGCGTGTTTACTTCTCGGCTCCAAGAGTGAAACAAGTTTTTGCAACTGCATCTGCTACAACAAATGCAATTAGTTTTACATCATCTGCACTAACGTTGCACTGGTGACAGAAATTGACTTGTCCTTTCCAAGGACCCTTCAGTACGTATACACTACGTTTCACACGTTTTACACTGCAGTCACGACAAAATGCTAAAGCGCTGCAATTACTCTTGAGATGCAGACTACGAAAGTTCAGTCAAGATTTGAAGTTGGTTGTAAGGCAACATCAAACCGTTTCACCAATTCATTTTGCTGCCGATGGTAAGAATGCCGTTGCAGCCGACGCAAAGACAAAGACCACCTTGAGAGAAGATTTTGATTTGCATTGATATTTTTGAGAAGTAGCGAGAGCGTTCGCATAGTTATACGTGTCGAAAGACTAGCAAGTTATGATGGCGAAAAAATGTACAAAAAATATGAGGCGATGTACACAACCGATATGACGTGAAAACTTTGCGAAAGATGAGCGTCGATACAGTGGGGCTCAAAGCGTTGGTCTCTATTTTGCATAAAAGTAACTATAGAGAGAGTAATGGAACCAAAGTGTCACTGCACGTTTGGGAACCACTGCACTTTTGCAAAATTGACTCCTTAAAAGTCATTGGAAAAAAGGATGCCCACCGATTTATAATAATTGAGCCGTTGAAAGGGAACGTATAACACCAATATCATTGTTTAGAGCTCGTAAAAACAAGAATTTTAGAAAAATAAACTAAACTAGAGGAAAACGCGGTGAAAATTAGTTAAAATAAGTAGAAATGCCCGAGTATGGTTAGACGTTGTAAAAAAGAGACGTTGTTTTAAATGCAGCTTTCCCCACACTGTAAGGTATTAATTGTTTTTATAAAATTCATTTCCAAATAAGTTTTAAACAGTTGTTGGTCTCATACGTTCCCTCGAAGGGGCCGCTATGAGCATCCTCCTTTGAATTTCCAAGAGCGTCCAATGTACACTGTTGATCTTTTTCATATTGCACTTGCGTTTTAAACATTTGGATGAATACCGTTATTACCGAGAAAAAACTGTCCAATTTGAGCGATTAAAATATCGAGTAAAGTCTTTGAAATTAGCTTAACCCATTTCTTCCCAAGCGGCCATTTTATAGTCGATTGGTTTTTTGCCTAAAAAATTGTCGAAAAAATTTGGGAATAAATGGGTTAACTGGGCACAATATTGTGTGGTAGGTTTAACAATGTTCCTATATACACATAAAATAGATGCGTCCTTAAGATTCGATGCACCAGCAAGCACTCATGAAAACTGTTCTATTGTTGATATGATGAAAAAGTTCATTATAACTCTCACTAACACCAAATTCGGATCGAAGGACCAATAAATCTTGCGTACATTTATCAACGTAATAGCGCAATGGGATCGGGTTAATGAGAGGTTGCAGAATTAAGTATAAATGCACTTTTATAAAAACAATAACCATTATATTGTCATAACAAAACAACTGAGTAATTGACTGCATAGTGTATATGCGCATGTTTACTTCTCGGCGATCTTCGCGGCTCTGACTCGAGAAGGGAGAGAATTGCGAATCCCCGAAAACTGTGCGAATGTTTGTTTTGTATGTGTATGTATATATGTATGTATGTAGAAATATGTAAGTGGTGGATACGATGCGTGAATATAATATAATCTATTCGAGTGTAGAAGAAATATACGTGTGAGTATGCTTGAATGTATAAAGTTTGAACGGCAATTATAATCGGCGCGAACAACTAGACTTCTCATCGGATAACCAAAAATGACTTTTTAAACAAATTGATTTTTCTACCCGTAAAATGAATTTATCTTCTAAATTTCTGCTTAATTGGGTTTATCTTCATACTCGTATAGGTTTTAACATTTTATAATATTTCTTTGACACCGAGCACTCGCCTTCTGGCGGATTATAGCTAAACTAGACGAGGCTCGGAAATTCTCGAACGCGATTGGTTGAGACGTCAACATGGCGCAGACAAGCCCGAAATTATGTGTACTATATATAGTGACCACGCCCCCGTGCAGATCCCAATTCAATCTGAGACACGCCAAAGGCGAAGTTTCTTTTCAATAGAAATAACTAAACATTTTAATTGAATTTTTTAATTTTTATTAAATAAGTCTTAGACTATATAATATTATTTTTTATTCTGATTTTAAGAATTACTTACATAGAACAACAGACGGTCGAAAGTTGCTTCTTTAAAAAGTACATGCTTCGTTGGCGCAGGTGATTCCGGGTAGCACAACGATGCCAATCCAAAAAAAACAAGTTTTCTTGATTAGTATCAGTGTATTACTTATCCAAACCAAAATTTTCCTCATAAATAAAAAAAATTGAAAAGATGGCGCTCATTAAAAATAAGATATTTTTTAATTGCTATTTTTTTATTTTTTTAATAAAAATAAAAGCATTTTTATTGCTATTTAAGCAATAATTGCTATTTTTTAATTTTTTATTTAATTTTGATTGGGGCGAAATTTACACTCATACTAACCAAGATAATTGTTCTTTTATTTTGTTTCGGTTCATTGCGTCACCAGGAATTACCTGCGCCACAATTTTTAAAGAGACAGGTTTGACCGACTGTGGCACTATATAAATTATTGATTAAATAAAAAATAACATTATAAAGCTTATGGCTTTTTTAATAAACAGTAAAAATGTCAATTGAATCATCCAATTCTTTGTATAAAAAAAATTTCTATAAGTTCATCCATTTTCGCACACTTTTTCAATTCTTACAAAGAAGTTTAAGGTAGTTGTTTCACGAGAATCGACCTTACATATAAAAATTTATATAATAATTTTTTTTTTTTTTTAAATTAACGTCGCTATGTTTGTGCTCCCATGGGGTGCTAATCGACGACGGGGCTCTGCGGTGTGTTTGTAAACAAAACACATGTAATTTTTACAGAGGTGCTTGTATCAATCGGCAGAGACTAGGATTCGAACCCGGGTCACCGGCGTGGGAATATATATAATAATTTGTTTACACATTACAATATAATAAATATTATACTATGAAAGACGGGTACTTCAAGTGACAACAAATTTTTTTTTTATGATTATTTCAATATTGCAAAATTAGATATCACGTCAACTAGAGTTCGATTTGACAAAAAACCCGAAACACTTTTGTTCACCCGATTTTTATTAAAAATACGTAATCTTGTTCTATGGAAAATTTCAGGGGGACTTACTCATATAAAAATTAAAAAATAATCAACATGTGCAAAACTAGAGCCAATTGTTTATAAGTTGGTAAACGTATTTTTGTAACTTTGTGCGTATACAAGTATAAACTATAGGCTGTAATTATGTAGGTTTTAATTACTTTTAATTTATATATTCGTGAGTTCCCCTATAATCTTTCAAAAAACAACTTTTGTCAAATATTTCTCTAATTATCCAATTTTATAATATCGAAATATTTTTGGTTACTCTTGAAGTACCTTTCTTTCATATTATAAACATTTCTCATATTCTAATAATTAAACAAATTATTATATACATTTTTGTATTTAAGGTCGAATATCATGAAAGAACGACCTTAAAAAATTTTCGATTTAAGTATAAAAATCTCATACTTTTTCGGTAGTCTATTTATTTAAAGATGTCGGCCACTCAACATTCTATTTTCCTCAGATTTAAAAAAAAGAAGAAATATTTTTTTGCTGTATTCTTCATTATTGCTTAAAAATATACTCGTTTAGAAATTGTCCTGGCGATGAAAACTTTAAAATTGAGAAATTTCCTTAAACATTTTAAGCATAAAGTTTAAAATGAAGAAATTATCACCGTAGTTAAAATAAATTATTATAAAAAACGGCGATGTTTTAATGTTGTCTTATTAATTATTGTATATATAAAATTAACGATGTATTGGGACGTCGTTTTAATGTACAATTAACTTCTAAAAAGAGTTGAAAAGTTATAAATTACTCTAAAATAATTAACTAGTTAAGTTAAAAGTTAGGTGGGTGCAAAAACTAACTAAGTTAAGTTAAAAGTTCCTAACTTTTTAACTTTTTAACTTAACTTGTAACTTTTCAACTAGTCACTCCCCAACCCTACTTTGAACAATATTCAACTATTTATTTACATTAAAATTAGGTGGCTCGGACTACCCCACTCTCCGCTATAACCATCACGATTTTATAGATAACATATAAAAAGACCCTCTTAATTTCTTATCCTTATCTTAAATTGTACTATATTGAGTAGCTTAAACACAAATATAAAAAAGTTAACAACTAAAATATTTATTAAATATTTATTAAATAAAAATTATTTTAATTCCGCGTTCCTTAAACTATATAATTTTTGATAATATTCGTACCTATCGTACTGAGTTACTTTACTCACTTGTCCTTTACAGGAGCTCTATTCCAAATTGATATTTAACTGTATCCACAAAAAACTATTAACTAAACTGACACTATTATTCAAAAATTATTGTTATTTATTTTCTATCAATATTCAACTCTATTGTACTCGACTAGTAAAAGGCACACGTTTGTCATTTGGTAAATTTCCATCCAATACCAATATCTCACTATATACCGAGAAAAAATTAGGGCCAGTCTGATTGAGAACACTTGTTATACATTTGAACCGCGGGTGATACACTCAGTTTCCGGCAGTGATAAAAACCATTAGGCTATTCTACATTGCAAAGTATTCGTACTAATTCTGACTGTTATTCTGATCGAGCAAATAAATTATTCTGATTAGAAAGTACTGCAGTCATACGTGATGGAAGGTCTTATAATTTTAAACAGCCTAGATTATCGATTATGTTCCTTATATGCACATATATCTATGAGTTATGGCAGATGATCCTTATAATCACTGCCCGAAACTTTCGGTCCCAACTCGTATCACTGCCCAAGGTTCTACTGTAACTCTAAATGGCGGTCGTGGACATTCAGTTTTATAATTCAGGAAACAATAATTTTACTCGCTTTTTTACTACATTATAAGCTGTTAATATAATTACTTTCAGGTAGTCCATTTGTAATGAATCTATTTTAATAAAAAATAGCTTAAAGTATTGATTTATTTCAGAACTTTTTAAAATCATAGGCAAGGTTCAGAAGCAATATAAGTGTTCGAATCGCAGTAATCACGATTTGAGGATTTTCTCATATATAATAATCGTTATTTAAAGCCACTGTAAATAAAAGCAAGTACTCCAGGAAGCTTCTCGCAAATATATGCTAGTTTAATGAAACCCCCTTGTCCCTACAAGCCACATGGAACAGTTCAAAGAGTCTTGTCTCCGCAACGAGCTTCCTAAATGACTGAAAATTTCAGCGTTGACCACGCATCATCTTCCTCAACCAGTACAATGTTTTCAATCTTATTCGATCCGTCTTGACTTTGGTCATTGAACCTCCTTTAAAAAAGAAAAGCCATCCGTTTCCACGCTATCGCGAGACGACGCAAAAACACGCAAAAAGAATACGCCGCGCGCGCATCGATCCCTCCTCCGCGGATCATTAACGAAAAAAGGAGCGCACGAGGAGAAGCGAGGATCCCACACAAGAGCTTAGCGCAGAGAAGAACAAGAAGAAAGGAAAGCAGTATAGCGGCAGCGCCGTGGCGTCGAGAAGCGTGTCGCCGGTGTCTACCCCGCGTATCTCCTCCAGCATCCTTGCAGCGTGAGCTCGCGCCGCGTGCGGTTCCGTAGATCCCCGAGACCCCGTAATACGCTGGCCGTCTCCACGCTTGCAGATCGATAGAGACTGGCCTCAACTTTCGATGATGGATAATGTTCGTATAATGATTGCTGAGGTGATTTTGGCTGTTTACAGAGTAAATAGGGTATATTTTTTTTAAGGGTAATTAAGCTTTAGTTTTGCATAGATAGGACAAATTGAATACTTTGAATCTATTTACGTCCCGTTTAGTTAGTGCCTACGTCTCACATCCTCGTATAGCTACTGGTATTATAATTTTTATATATATTTCTAGTATTGTCGTTTGGAGTAGTAGTATTTTCCTCATTTTCTTATGAGTCTTATTTTTGCTATCTATTAACGTACCTAGGTATTTTAATTCGTTTACTCTTTTGATGGTATTGTCAGAGACTTTCAGGTCTGTGTCACAATGCTTAGACTCCATTCTGTTAGTGACCGTGTATTCAGTTTTATCTTCGTTGATTTCTAGTTATATTTATTTAACTGTGTCCTCATTTTTATTTATGATTTTTCTGTTCTTTTCTATTATTTCTATATCATTTGAATAATCTTATAATTGCGTTACAAAGTCATTTAGTATCATTCTCTTTCGTTTTTTTATGCAGACCTGACATCGTACGCGATTACTAGGCTTAATAAGAGAATTTCTCGCGCAGTTTCAATCCGTTGCGACTTTCGAAAGGCTCTGATAAGCTGTTACTTGACCGAAATATGCCTCGACTGTTATAAAGACTCTATTTATCTGCATGTGGAGACAACTCATAAGACGTAGCTGTCTTGACCTATAGATCGATAAAGATGCGCCATCAATTTCAATGTTACACAAAACCTCACACGACAATTATAAAGCTACATCGAGTACACAAAGTAAAACGAGTACATTTGTTCTTCGTTTTTCAACAGTAATCAAGGTTCGTTTACAGAAGTCGAAACAGACGTTATTCGATGAAATCGGTTAAATCGAGTATCTATCGACCTACAGCTAAAGACAGGGCACAAAACTACCACACACTGGATACTATATATACTCCACAGCGCCGGCGGATAGATCGAGATCGATAGATCGGAGCCTATTTACTCTCCGGCGAGGATCGCGCGAGCTTTCCGGAGCATCGCGGATTTATGGCGGACGGAAGAGCTAGCGCGCACGATAGACCAAGCAGATCCTTACCCTAAAAGAAAGACCAGCGAAAAAGAAGAAGAAGAAGCAGCAGCAACAGCAGAAGAAGAGCCCACGAAGATCGTGCCGCGATGATGCCTGAGATGAGGGCTTCGCGTGGCCGCTGCACGACTATACCTCTCTCTCTTTTTCTCTCTCTCTCTCTTTCTCTCTCTCTCTCTCTCTCTCTCTCTCTTTCTCTCTCTCTTTCTCTTTCTCTCTCTCTTTTTCAGCCGTCCCGCAGTGCACACAGTGCGCATACATCGTACACGAGCTATATGGAGCTGAGGATCCGAAAAGGAGTCGAGCGAGAGCGAGCGCGTTGAAGAGAAAGAGAGAGAGAGAGAAGGGGGGCAGAGCAGCGTCAGGTAGGACGAGACGTGAATGCAGGGGGCCCCGCGTGCACCATAAGTCCGGTATCGCACGTACGTATAGATATATATAATACCAACGTGTGCAGCTACATTCGAAAGAGGGAGGGAGAAGGGCACGAGGCTGCAGCGCAGAGCAAACGAAGGGACACGGAGCTGGAGCGAACGAGGGATAGAGAAGAGAGAGAGAGAGAGAGAGAGAGAGAGAGAGAGAGAGAGAGAGCGAAAGAGAGAGGGTAAACACGCTGGAGGTAGAAGAGAAGACGCGGAGGCAAAGAAGGAAGGGATAGTTTGCTCTGGATTCCAAGCGTGACCCCGTGCTGACCCGGCGAGAACATCTCCTCGCTTCTCTCTCTCTCTCTTCTCCGCAATTATGCCCCTCCGCTGCTTGCACATTTTCTCTCTCTCTCTCTCTCTCTCTGTCCCTCGCCACGGAGTTGGAGCTGGAGCTGGAGCTGGGATATATATCGAGTGGCCAGTGGTGGTGGTGAGTCCGCAGAGACTATCTCTCTCTCTCTCTCTCTTGCTTGGCTGCAGCGAGGCACGTACGTGAAGCACGCCGTGCGAGAGAAAGAGGTACCTGCTACGTAAGCGTTTACATGCCTCGCAGCGGGAGAACGAGAAAGAGAGCGAGAGATGGTCCAGGAGGCGGAGGAGGCGGAGGAGGAGGAGGAACGAACGGGATATGCGCTAAGTGGTGTGTACGTGTGTGCACGCGCGATAAGGAGAGACACAGAGAGAGAGAGAGGAGGATTCGGAAGTTTGCTGCTTCCCACACGTCTATGTATGGGTTATACACGGTCCTCGGTACTCGTATAGCTTGGGAGCTGGCGCTCTCGTCTTCCGATCGTGCGTCTTGCCCCGGATTAGCTGGATCCTCGCGGATGCCGTGTGGCTCTGCCATATAGGTCTGCGAGGCAGTTTTTTAGCGGGGGGATATTGCGATCGGTACGCGCGGAATGCGAAGCGGAGATGTTTTTTGATTATCTCGAGGGGCAATGCGCGCAGAGGTGAATGTCAAAGATTTTTCTTTTGCTGCGAATAAAATTTGCGTTTTAGATGAAAGTGATGATAGTGCGGCGAGGAATTGTAATTGCATGAGTGTGGAAAAGTTGAACTTTTACTTTAATTTACTGTCATACAAGTGTTTTGTTGACAATAAAAATACATATATCTCTATAAATGAGAGGCATAGAATAGAAAAAAAAATGGTATTTTATATCAAACTCGTATTTCATGTATTTCATATTAATTCATTTAGGGTATCCACTTTAAATGAAATTTTTAAAATGAAATAAATGTTTTAAATGTTCTAATAAATATTTGTGGTATAACTACAAGTTTTTCTTTGAAGCTGCATGGACAATAACAAATTTTTTAGTAAATAATGACACCATGAGAGAATTTTTCAACGTAGTGAGGTAAAACTTCTAATTTAAATAGCTCATAGTTCTCTGACTTACTAGAATCATGTACAATATGTCTTTTATCGGACACAGCGTATTTGCGGAGATATTTCTTAATTAACGAATCGATCTGAAACTTTCAATTCATGAAAATTCATAAATTCATATAATAGTTGCATGAATACACGATGTCAATTGACTAATATTTGAACTTAAATATAAGATTTAAAACTTTTTTCAATCAACTCAATTATATAATTAAAATAATAAAGATTCTCTAATTTTCAGCTCGATTCATTAAAAATTAGAAACTTAAATGTGAGTCGGGTGAACGTTGGGTTAAAACTTCAAATGTAGTAATATTAAAGAATTATGAGTTAATCAAATGAGACAATTGGATTTATCTTATTTCAAAATACTCATGCCCTGGTAAAAATCTAAGCTGGATTCTAGCCAGATATTAACTAGATTTTCTAAATCTGCTTTAATTCTGGTTAAGAAATTAGCTAGAAATCAGTTAAAACCGACATGCTTTTTAGATAATTTTAAAAATAACAATAAAAACAGAATAATGTAAGTTATAACGAAATTTGGAGAATTGGTAAATAAATATTTGTAGTTTTACAATGAAGTTTTGTTACAAAATTTTATTTTCGACATCAATTACAAAATTTTTGTTGACTAAGTTATGATTGATTAATTTCGGAAATTCGGAAAGGAAATTATTAGTTATCAAATACTTTTAGTATTGCATATACATATTTCTATAATCTCGTAAGTTATTATTTATGGATAAAAATATTTATTTTGACGGCATACTATATTGAACATTCAATAAAATAAATAATGTATATTTTTAGAAATTAATAACTTTTCAAAACAAAATATAAATAGGTTAGATTTGCAAACAAAATACGTTCTTGCTTAAAGCATAGGCTTAAGCAGATTCTAGCCAGATATTAGCTATAATTTGACTTATTAATAGCTTATTAATCTGGCTAATAATTAATAAGCTAACCATCCATTCTAGCTAACTTTCTACCAGGGTGGTATATTATATACTATCTCAAAGAAGTAAATGGAAATAATATACTTCAACGCCATACAAAACGGCAAATCTAAACTTTCACGCTATTAAGTACTACAAATCATTTAACAGTACATATAAACACAGCGCAATTCACGTACATTTTCTCTCGATCCGCAATCCTCTTCAAAGTATACTGCCTCAAACGCGCGTCAACAAATTACAGAAAATCCTAGAGAAAGACACGCACACGTATCCCGTATATAAAACTTGACTACACTGCCTCGATAAGTAGTCGCAAATCGTCATTAAACCTTATACATATACCGTATCCCACCCGCAGGCACCTCTTCGAACGTCAGGCTATAAACGACCTCCTCCTCCTTACCTCTCGATTCCATAAACACGTGGAATAACATGGCCACGGGGTAAAACGAACATTTCAATTATTTAACGAAATGTACTTTGTTTTTGTCTAAATTGTGTAGAATATCACACAAACTACAAAATAATATTTAATGTTTATTTTTAAAAATCTCAATTTTTACGTATACTAGAATTTCGTTACAAATATATCTTTAAAAAAGAATATTTTTAACCAATCGTAAAAATCCTACCTACATCTTTAGATTAGTATCATAGAAAGATTCTCTGAAAGTTTTAATTCAATTGGATAAACAGCTTCTGAAATCAGTGCTGAAAGTTTCGCCCCTTGAAAGTTGCTAAGAGATGCTACCTGTACTCTAAGCTTGGGTCATTTACCTGCCTGATAAATCTACAGTGTTACGTATATTTTTCTAAAATATTTCCTGATCGTTACAGACATTGTTGGAGGGAAATAAAGTTCAGCAACTAATATTCAAATACAAAATATTTTCGGATACTTATTTTGTATTTATAAAATTCAAGATAAAAACACGAAATATTAATTTCTAGAAATATTATACAATGTTTTTTCCATAAGTTCTATACTTACGTTTTCAATAATTGGATGCTTAAATGCTATAGCACAAACAAAATATTGGATACTTTTTTGTATACTCCATATCCGAAGAAAGTATCCATCGCATACATTTTTCGGATTCTTAGTACCGTATAAACATATCCATCGAATACTTTTCTGGATACACAGTATTCGACAAAAGTATCCGCAAATATGTAATTAATACATTGCGTACAATTATGCATGGAAACATGTAAGAAAAAGTTTTGAATTTTGCAATCTCGTCGATAAGGTGGTATTTCAATTTAATCTATTGATAATAATAAATGAAGTATCACAATACACTTCAAGAATGCTCATTTTATTTTTAGTCTAAAGTTCCCATATCATCCCGAATAGTGACCATTATTTTACCCCGCTCTCTCCTACACGGATATCATCCGCCTCGGAGAAGAAAAAAACACATACACACAGCTACTTTGCGTCGCGGCGTTAAAATCGCTTCGTGCGCCGCGAGCGAGCCATTATAATTGAGCGTAATTTGCGCGCACGGTGCTATGTACGCGCGATCTCCCCCTCTACGAGTTCGACGCATGCAAGAGATTCCTGACCGTGTAGCGACATACACACACACACAGTCACACACAGCGCGTGTTGCGCAGTTCAGGCTTCGTGGGGTTGGCGACCTCAGACGTGGAGGTTCTATGCCTGCGTGCAAAAGAGCGAACAGGACTTCGGATTTGGTCTTGAACGTTCGGCGACAATTTTGAGAAAGAGTTTGGAGGATGCGAAGGGGTAGAATAGGTAGTGACTTGAAGTACAATTGCTTGCAGGCTTGACGGAGTAGCAGTGGAGATTGAAATAGAAATAAAATATAAATATTTATGTTTTTCTACGTATGATAAGAGATATCAATCAATTGTATGGATGCATGACCTAACATTTATCCACATAATTATAGTTTGAAAAAGAATGATTTATCTCAGAATTAATATGTAAATGATATTTGTAATGTATTTATATATTTTATAAATTCTCAAATCATATATATTATCAATAATTGATTTATAATTATTAACGGTATAGATAGTCGTAGTTTAATTTACAATTATTACAGAGAGATAGATCTTAGTCCTAAATAATATACTATTATTGAAAGCACTTGTTTCATTAAAGATTTATTCACAAGTAAAACGAGCCATGTAAAATTAAAATAAATACAGTAACTTATTTAGAATCATACATAGAATGATAAAAATTAATGTATCCTATATATAAGTCAAATTGGTAATTCAAAGGTTGAATACGTTTGTAAGTAATCAATAAAGAGCAGTGTACAAATCAACTCTCCTTTTATCGTAAACTGTAGATAAAAAGGCATTTATGCTGTAGAATTTTTATTCAGCATCACCAAGTTACTGTTTTTTGGCAAAACACTATTACTGTATGTACGCAACCTTGATCTAACAATGCAAACAAAAAGTAAAACTAAAAACTTATAGAAAGGACGCCCTAAACTAATCAAATTAAACGACTCTCACTTAGTAAAATAAAATTTATCAATATTTTGTTTATCATTATCCATTCTTTAATTTTTCTTTTATTATTTCTTTTATTCCAATTAAGGCCTTTGAATGAATTTTGAAACATATTAAATATTTTTATAGCTACGAAATTATAACATTTTTATTCCTCTGTGTTCTTTATAAATAATTGTTCTTTTGATATTCTTTTTTGTTCTGAAAACATGCATGATTACATTGCTTAAAGCTAGAAGGTTTCTCTTATTTGAAGTATTTTATCTTGTACGTACACATATTGTTTGCTAAAATGCTTGTTACAAAAACCTTTACATACTTTATATAAGTATGAACAGTGAATTAAACAAAAATAAAAATTAATTACACTACATCTGATCTATCTGGTTAATCAGAAATCTGTCCATCATAACAATATTATGAACAAAAACTTAAAAAAAGGAAAAGTCAGACAAATTATGAAACTTATCTTACGAACCCTCCGTAAGCAAATTCACACAGGCTCAGCCCGTCGACCCTCGCTTTCATTGAAATTCCTCGATAAACTCTTCCCCTCGACAAAAAGAAAAGCCCGCCTCATAATAATAATCCCGTAATGATCCATCTATGCAATATCGCCCGTTACAAGCGCCATTATGTACGCAAGGAAACGCCGTCGCGCTTAAAACAGAAAACAACACGACGCAGCCAAGAGGACGACGACAAAGAAACAGAAAGAAGACGCGGGAACGACGAGGAGGACGAGGACGAAGTGGAAGTAGCCCCCCGACCGTCCTCTATATAAGAGGCCCTATTAATGCCCGCTGTATTTTTACCAGCTCGCCCGTTGTGCACCTATATATACACATCAGCGCTCCCCTAATTACATAGCGTTCCCGCGCGCTACTTTTTCGGCCAGCCGCGCGTCGATGGTTTCCGGAAGTCGCGACCTCCCGCCAGCGCCGCACTTTTTGCCTATTTATCCGCCGCGTCGGATGTATGTATATATATTCATCGCTGTAGCCCTGGTCACACTCTTGCGTCGTTTTTTGGCTTTATTGACTTGCGTCGCGCGATGCAAGATCCGGAGGGTTTCTTTTTTTAAGGAAAATAAACGTACAACGATGCAGGGGGAAATGGGAATAAATTATAAACCAGATTACGTACGGGGTAGATGAATATTTTTTGCATGGCTATCCCGCGGTGTTAAAGTTATTTATTTGAAATTTATTAAGAAGAAGATTTCTATGATATGTACGTATTGTGAACCCAAGCGTAAAATACCCTGTTAATAGCAGAATTGCGTAGAGTGGATTTAATAAAATTACCTGATAATAAACTTCAGTAACTTATTAGATTAATGGATATGTATACAAATATTTGTCACGTTTTATATTTAATTATACTTTCGCACATTTTTTCTGAATCTGATAATTTTTTATTCAAGTAAAATACTGCCCTATATTCCACATTAACATGCTGCGGTATAGATGCGTATGAAATAAAATAAAACGGCACAAACTCTTCCATTAAATATTTTGTTAACAGTTTTTTAAACATATATGAAAATAGCAGGTTGCACAAAAATGCAAAATAGCTATAGAAATGTTGGCTATAAAGAATTCAAAATTCAAAACTTTTTATGAATGCCCTTTAAAGCGAATGACCTATTTATTCAATGGTATGAAATATATTACCTGAAATCACTCAATGACATAAGGTTGGTATAGTAAAGTTTTTTGTAGGCTTTAATCTAGTTTAAAACTATTTATTCCATACTTTTCTTTAAATAAGCACGTAAGTATACACTTTACATTGTTTTACAAGTCTTGACAATACTTTCTATAAATTATGCTAAGCAGATAAATTGTTTAAAATTTCATAATCAAAAGAGTTGTTAGTACTATTGATTATATATATTTTATATTAATTTTACTTTTTCTTTTATTTTACACACTAGCTGTTTTACAAACGAAAAGTTACGAGAAAGTATGGAAACTAACGTCATCATCGTAGCATTCATTAATATTCAGAGCTTCGCCAAGTATAAACCACTTTGAAAATTTTTCTAAAAAAGTTTTCCAAGAAAGTTTTAAAAGCGGAGTGCGTCGCGTTACAAACTGAATACGCACGCGTATGCAGTAGAGGGAAACCACAAAAAAGGGAGACGAAAATTACAGGTAACGGAGAAGGCGTAGGTAAGTAGCGCTTTATATGAGAGCACGACTTACCGTGTGTAAAGATGCGGTTATCGATCGAAGCAAAACTTTGTACGCGGGAAAGACATTCTGCCGTTTACTACTCCGGCGCTTTTTGCCGATGCGTAGTTGCCTAGAAATGGAAATGACTTACTGCTTCAGCCAGCGTTTGTAATTACATGAGCGCTAATTATTGAATTTTTTATGACTATTTTGCGACTTCATCCGATGAAATAAGTAGATATTAAGGCGAAGAAAGGGTATGATCATTATGTATTATCTGAAACATTTCAATAAATTTTATCAAAACGTATTAGAAATATTTTTCTTTATTTTAAATAATGTTAGGTCACCATAAAGGGGGTCTTTCGCTATATACAGGACATAAAACGAAAAAATTATATAAGAGTTTATAGAAGTTCTATGATGTAAAAAGTGAAATTCACTTGAGGTAGGATTCTGGTGTTGTTTAGCCAAAATATCAAAGAAAATTTTTATTATATTTTCTTAATCTTTGTAACTGTAATAATATTTTAAGAGTTGTCAGGTATAAAAACTCGATGTTTTGAAAAAGTTACATGCGGTCAAGTAAAATAATTTACATTAGATAGCATACAAAATTGAAACTTTAAACGCGTTTTCCTCCATACTTATTTTTCTAACTTTAAAAAGTGGTTGTCGCGAGAAGTTTTAATGAATCTTTTTGAAACTTTTAGGATAAGTTGTTTACGTTATTTACAATAAAAGTTGGAAATTTCTATATAGTATATTATGACACTGTTGTGGGAGATGGTTTTCTACCTTGCTCGAGGGTTTTCGCACGAGCGAAGCGAGTGAGAAAATCGAGCAAGGTAGAAAAACACCTCCCACAACAGTCTCATACGATATTTTATAGCACAACAACCTCAAAATCGACAATAAAGTTGGCATTTTGAGGTTAGTGTGCTATGAACAATATTGTTATATCACTACTAAACAACATAAATAAAGTTACATGTTTACACAAATTATTTTGTTATTTTGGATTAAAAAATGTTTTAAATGAAAAATCATGCCAATGTTTGTTTGTTATATTGAAGTAAGTATGTGCGAATTTGTTCAGACCATTTGATAAAAACTGTATGCACCTATCACTTTTTAAAAATAGCAGCAAATAAATGCAATAATGGCACACTGTAAGGGTAAAATAAGTTAGAACTTGTTGAAAATTTGTTCATAGCATCGTATAATAAAAATAAATATATCATCAAAACTTCATTATGTTAAAATGAAAACTAAAAAATTCTTATTTCATCATAGTCCTACCTTAATAAAAGTCCATAACTATCATGAAAAAAAATTGTTCCAACCAAATCGTAATGTCACTGGGCTAAGTATTGTCAATTAAAAATTAATTGACTTAAACCCCAAACATTTGTTTAAATTTCTTAACCATTTTGAATTGATGGGGCTTTTTTCTTCTTTAAAAATGTATCTACAAAGTTAGAACGAAAGGAAATTATAAAATAATATATCTGTAATAACCCGTTTACCCCCTTATAGCACATTATTCGCTCCGTGCAAGTCACATGACGACATCTAAATCGGCATTAATGTTGAAAAATTTACACTATGCCATATGAGGAATCTGTATAAAATTGAAATAACAACCAAATAAAAGTTATTTTCTGTATATTTTTGTTACAGTGCAGAGGTATACAATTACACCATTGATCGTATAAAGAAAGTCGCTATTACACTGTTTTTCTCATAAACACTATCTTTGCATGTCTCTTGAGGTTACACAATCTGTATATATATATATATATATATATATATATATATATATATATATATATATATATATATATATATATATATATATATATATATATATATATATATATATATATATATATATATATATATATATATATATATATATACTTCACGTTCCAACATTATTGCCAATTTTCGTCACCCCGGGCGCCTCACATCGTTTCGTGTATCCCCTCTAACCGTATGCACGGAGCGAATACAAAAAAAATACATTTTTATGTAGTTTCTTGAATGTCTTTCTCAATAAGCTTCAATTTTCTAATTTTGCAAGTGCTATAATGTAATGAAAATATTTTCAAATACTACCGAGGCGGTCGATCGCTCAAGTGGTAAACGCTTAGGTACCTCTTAAGGCAATGGCCGCTTAAGGAGCGTGGGTTAGAATTCCTGTCAGTCCAAATTGTTCGAGGACACTTTGGGAAAATGTTTATCCAGATTTTTCAGTGGTAGAGATATATCGGGCCAATAACCTGCTACCTGGTTAAAGGCAGTAATGTACGTATATGTAATTTAAAAACAAATACGAAAAAATAAGTACGATGTGGAGTTAATAGACACATGGCTGAAAATCGCACCAACGCGAATAAATAGATAACAATTAGTAATTATTATATCGCTTAATTATTTATTGATGTACAATTCTTCAATGTACGAAAACAATTTTTTCAGACACAAAATAGCTGTTAAAAAGATGAATATATCGAAAACAATCGATGTAAGTACAACAAAATTAATTTATTACATCACAAGTGTATACCTGTAGATGTAAAAGTATAGGATTATAGATTTATATCACTGTATAGCACTAATTACTGTCGAAACTAGTATTTATAAGATATTAATTAAACAACCAAACTCTAACTTTTTCTAAGAATACTTTCTAAGATTCGTCATAAGAAGATGCAGGCTTATCCTTTTCAAGCTAAAAAAGTGCATTGCAAAGAATTTACATTAAGTTTCAATCTTGCATATAATTTTTAGATTTATGACATCTAACATGACTTAATATGTTCTTAAAGGTCCAAGTAAACAAGATGTAAAGAAACAATTTCGATTATATTTTACCAAAAATGACCAGAAGTCCCCCACCCAGCAAAGTTTCCATTTATTTGCAATGCATCGCCAAGAAACACAAAAGTGCTATTGAAACAAATGATAAAATGTGTCTTTTCTCCGTACAAAGTCTTGCGACGATCGATAACCGCATCTTTACACAGTACACGCTGTAAGTCATGCTCTTATATTATGCTTTACTTATCTATACGCCTTCTCTGTTACCTGCAATTTTTGCCGCTTTTCTGCAATTTTGCTTGAGTGTACGCATGCGATACTTATTCAGCCATGAAATGCTAAGAAATATACAATCGTTCGTTTATAACGAACTGCGTTGAAAAATAAATTTTGAAAAGTATTTTGATCTATTATTACTAAGAATGCGTAAACAAAGTATGTCCACAGAAATAATTTATTGATACACAAATTTTTTATTTTAACTGAGTCTTACTGTACCTATTATAACCTCTTAAGTACATAAATGTCTGTTGCGCAGTGGACTTAGTATTTTTTAAAAACATCTGTTATTTAGACTTACTTAGTTATTGATGTACACATACATTTGCAATTATACTTATAAGAAGAGTATCAGGAATGCGGGTCCCAAAATTTTCTAAAACTTTAAGGATCATTTTCTGGTAATTAAACACGAAGCCTAGTGCCGGTAGTTTTTATAAATGGGTTTCTGTAAATGTTTTTGTAAATTATGTCGTCTTTATGAGATAACAGGTATTCTACTAAAAATCAGCATTATTTCATTACAATCAGTCAGCGAAAATAATTCAATTACAATAGACATTTAAAATTTGTATTAAAAAAGGATTGACTTGCTTAATTTGTAAAGAAGCTTACTACTTAGATAGTACTCAAGCAAAAACTTGGATACAGTGACTTTCATGCAAAAACTGGGCTAATGGATAATGTGCAATTAAAAAAAACATTAGGTACACTGAGAAAATGGTTCAGTTAGGCTTGCCGAAGTCGCATTGCTAAGTTTGCGGAGGCCGTAGTCTGTCATTCTTACTGAGGAGTTTGGTAAAAACTGCGAAACAGTTCGGCTGTTTTGGCGGATGTGTATTAAAAGTGATGTGTGGTGTTGCGCTTTATTGTAGCCTCATTATCACGTTGGTGATAAGGTAAAACAGAAGTAAGGTTAAAGTAGAACATCGAAAATGTAACTTAGACTAACTAATCATATATAAAAAGGTTACAGTAACAAAAAAATAAGAAATTCATTAAAATATTCATTAGTTATGAAAAAGTGAGGTTAGGCGTGTAGCGCGACGCACGGAGACTCAGGTCCCGAACTTGTTCCGCTATTCTTGACGTATACATACTACCGAACTCACTTCGGTCAAAATTACCGAACAGTTCGGCAAGCCTGACCGATGTATTCTCTCAGTGTATATTATAATTATGAAAGTAACGAGTCATTTGATAAAAATATTGTTTCTGTTAGATAAAATAAGAATTTTTTGGTATAGAACGTTAACAAATTTTTTTTGTTCAAATTAAAATACTTATTTTTAAGCATTATATTTAATATATTGACTTGTTAGTGGTACTTATTAGTTATATTTATATATATTTAATTATATCGGAAATTATTAATAAACATTGTTATGTTGAGCAAAGAGATGTTGCTTTAAAAAAAGTATGTAACACTAATGAAAAGTATTTTAAAAATTCTGACATATTCGTAAACTTAAGCTCACGTAGACTACTTTCAGATGCAATGCTTTTGCTTCCTCTTAGAGGAAGCTTTGTGATGGCAAAAAAAAGTAATTATAGAAACATGTTTAGAGACGTTAGGAATCAAAATACACTATTTTTAGAAACTGTCTGTATGTGTATGCGTATGTGTATGTTTGTGTGATTGTGTGTGTGTGTGTTGTGTGTGTGTATATATGTATATGTTCGTGTGTGTGCATGTGTTTGTGTGTATGATGTGTGGATCAGCATTACTTTGAATATACACACGGTGAAAATTATTGTTTCAGGACTCATTTTTTTTGGTACGTTAGAAATAATATCATCGATTCAGAGAAGATGCAGTTGAAAGAGCATAAAATTATCTATCTTTCCCGACCCGAAATTCTTCATAAGTTGCTATTTTCCTGGTTTTGTTGTACACGGAAACGTAATGTTTTATTTAAACGGTGATATCATAATTATGAAAAATTATTGAAAAATTCGACATGATTAGAAATAGCCAGTAAAAATTTGTGTTCATTTTGTAAAAAGATCGATTTTCTTTGTCCCACGATCACTGGAGTAAATCTGCGGATCTGAAACTTTCCAAAAAGATAGCTATTACTGTCTCTTAGCTGAGTTCTTTG
Source organism: Gastracanthus pulcherrimus (assembly GCA_949152435.1). Taxonomy (NCBI): domain Eukaryota; kingdom Metazoa; phylum Arthropoda; class Insecta; order Hymenoptera; family Pteromalidae; genus Gastracanthus; species Gastracanthus pulcherrimus. Next base: position 28,913,833 of record OX424574.1, on the reverse strand, counting down.
CCCAGATCATAACGACCTTTATGTTCCGAAATATTTTAGGATATGTTAGGGAGACCGGAGCAAAACGAACATCGGGGTAAAAGTGAGCTTTCTATATATTTCTGACATGAGTAAAACATTTGTACTACATTTGTTTTTTTTTTAATTAAAAAGTCATTGATAAAACGTATACCTTTTGTGATCTATTGATTACTCTCCAAATGTTTGGAGTGGAAATCTCACTCAAAATGCAATAAGTGACTGTTTTCATGATTTTGGAGTGAAATTCCACTCTAAAATCATGAAAACACAGTCACATATTGCATTTGGAGTAAGATATTCACTCCAAAAATTTTAGAGAATAAAAAGAGAAATTGAATTTTAAAATTAATTTATTAGAATAAAGACATAATAAATTGGAACAGTTTATTTAGTTAGAGGAAGCTAAGTGCCAATAAATTGTCAGCGATATTTTATTTGTTCGCACATTTTTATAAAAAAGAGCAAAATGTAAAAAGTGTGCCAACTAACCCCGGTCTCCCCTATCCGAAAAGGGTATTGTCGAATACTTCTTTCGGATATTTTTTATATCGTAAATATGGACTTCTAAACATTGTGTACAATGTTTACAAACTAATAGTTCGCATGTTTACCTCAAATTTTACAAAAACAGAAAAAGTATCTAAAAATAATTTGCAGTCGAATACCTGCCGAACTCTAATAATTACCACCACTAAAATAAAACCTCAAAGTATCCAACCCTTCGAACGTAGCATTCATATCCAACCACATTTTATTCTATTATCTTATATCCTATGTTAATATTTCGATTTTTCTTTTACTATATTATTTATGCGTAAAGAATATTAGATGAAATAATTTTAATATTAAATATTTTAATAAAGTAATACCTCACCTATTTTAACAACTCATCCCGAAATCCTTCATTTATTTTAACTTGATCCATTTTCGATTACATTTTTATTAAATTCGATTAGGTACAAGTGAAATAGTGTAAAATAAAATGTGCAAAATATTTAGAAATGTATAAGATTTAAAAAAAAAGCGTTTCGGAGGTTAAAGAAGCAGACGAAAAAGCAGACGAAAAAGTTACAATTGATGAGACTTAAAATAGATGAAATGAAAATAGGTAAGATATCGCTGTATAATTAATGTTTATTTCTTTCGAAACACTTTTGCTTTTTTGACTATATTTAAAATTGTTTTATTTAAAAATCGTCTATAGAACAGTGAAAATTATACAAAGTTGAATAAGATTTTCTGAAATAAATGCTTGAAGTATTATATCAACTTGATCAGAATATTTTAGTACTTAATAATTTAAATCTTGATACACGGTTAATCTTTTGCATACATTTTTTTAAACATCAGAATGATATTCATCAAACAATAATTTTAAGTAGGGCAATAATTACATTAACCAGATAGATATTCATATAAATATCATGATTTAAATATCTGATATTTAACAGGTTGAGCGTGGCATGTGTGACGCAAAATTATTTTTTTTTTTTTTTTTTTTCATTTATTTATTTATTGTCGCATCAACAACGAGGTTATTAGCGACTACCATAAATTTTTACATTATTATACAATGTGTTTAGAAATAAATAATTAGAATACAATATCATATAACATAAATTTTTACATAATTATACAATGTGTTTAGAAGTAAATGGTTAGAATACAATATAATATTACAGTATAATATAGTACAGTTTGAGGTATATAGTACATGGTTGAAGTACAATATATAGAACATTGTGTTATGATATGATACGATGAGTATATTGTGGTAGACGCTTTACATACAATTATAATTGATTATAATACAGTACAGTTTGTGTTTTATGGTACATAGTTAGAATACATTACGAAAATACAGTCTTTTATAAGGATAAATTTATAAATAAAGCTATTACAGTAGGTTGATGAATTTAATTTCAGTGAGGAACTTTAGGATATTTTTTAGACAGTTGTGTGAATTTAGAATCGTCTTTATATCTTTATTGAGTTCGAATTTATTTATCTCTGCTGTGTAATTTGGACATTCTGCTAATAAGTGATTTATAGACCATAGTTTGTTGCATGTGGAACACATTTTCGGCTTCTCTTTGCTCAGTAGATGTGAGTGGGTTAGTGCAGTATGACCAATTCTTAATCTGTTAATAATTACTTGTTCCTTCCGCGAAAATTTGAGGGCTGGATTTTTAGAATAGACGTCGTGTCGTATGAGTTTGAGGTGGGAAGATGTACTTGAGGTCCACGTCTGGTTCCAGATTTTTCTTATTGATTTGGACAGTGTTTGTGCTGCGTCCGAGGGTGTTAGGGGGAATTCACTTTGCTTGTTTTCAGTAGCAGCTTCTTTGGCTAACTTTTTAGTTTCTGATATTATATTGAAATTTGAATTAGGGGGAGGGTGAACCAACTTGATCTGTTTGGTACGTAGTTTATATAATCTGTTTTGTACGGTTTTTATGATAATATTTTTGGTGTATGGATTGTTGATTTTTTGGAGGATTTCGGAGTCGGTGTAAATTAAGAATTTATTTTCGGATGCTGATTCTATTATCTTTAGGGCTTCATCTATGGCTAAGAGTTGAGTTATGGTTGGAGGGTATGAGCTGGGTAGGTGGATGCTTAATTTGTTGGAGGAGGATATAACGGCAAGACCAGCGCCATTTTGAGTGTGATAGGAGGATGTGTAAATTTGGGTGTAATCTGAGTAATCTAATGAGTCAGGTGGTAAGCACGATACAGTTGTGTTTAGGTTGATAACGGCTGTCGGAGGTGTAAGGGAGTCTTGAATAATCACTTCGGGTAGAGTTAGCTCGAAATTTATGAGCATATTTTGTAGTCTTGAACCATACGGTTCTGGAGATTTCTTAAATTCAAGGTATGAAATGGGTTCATTTTTGAAAATGAAATTAAAAGTAGGGTTATTTGGTGTGGATGCAATTTTGCACGCATATTTACACATCAGGATCATTCGACGGTATGATAGGGGGATCATGTTTGACTCTGCTAAAATGCTATTTGTTGGACTGGTGTGGTAGGCTCCTAGGGAGATTTTGATACCTTTATTGTGGACTGAGTTTAAAGATGTAACCGATTTAGCTCCTCCATAAATGAAACTCGCGTAATCTAATTTGGACAGAACAAGAGCTTTATAAGTATTTAACAGGGTTTGATTATCTGCTCCCCAATTTTTGGCGGCAAGTGTTTTTATAATATTTAATCTTTGAGTTGTGGCGGATTTCAGATAATTGAGGTGGCTTTTCCATGATAATCTTCTATCGAAAATGAGGCCTAAGATTTTTATTTCATCGATTTTCTTGATTAACTTGTTGCACATATTCAATTGGATTTCCGGGATTTTATTCGAGTTCGTGAATATAGTGTAATTCGTTTTATCTACTGAAAACTTGAAACCTGATAAGAATGTCCAATTTAGTAATTTATTTAGAGTGTTCTGAAGTAGTTCTTCTGTTATTTTGGAGGTTTTTCCAGTGGCGTAGATAGTTAAATCGTCTGCAAATAGACAGCACTGGACTGGGGAGTCAATGTTGTTTACAATGTCGTTTATTGCGATGAGAAATAGGGTAACGCTGAGTACAGAGCCTTGAGGTACTCCGTTTTTTTGGCTTGTTTGTTTTGAAAATACGTCATTGGTTTTGACTTGAATAAGTCTCTCTTTAAGAAAATTTTTTATGAAGGCTAGCATAGGACCGTTAACGGGAATTTTTTGTAGTATTTTCAAAACTCTATCGCGCCAGATCATTTCGAAGGCTTTTTCTAAGTCGAGGGCAATTGCAACTAAGTGTAGATCTTTTAGAAACGCGTCACAGATAGATGCTTCTAGTTTGATTAGGTGGTCATAGGTTGATCGGTTTTCCCTAAATCCGCTTTGGTATGGAGTGAAGAATTTTTTAGTCTCTAAGAATGATTTTAGTCGTTTATTTAAGATCTTTTCAAGTAATTTGCATAGATTGTTGGTTAGCGAGATCGGTCGGTAGTTTTTAGCTGACGATGAGTCTTTACCGGGTTTGCTAATCGGAATCACAGTGGCAAGTTTCCATTCTTCCGGAAAAGTTTGTCCTATCCATATTACATTGAAAAGCTTTTCGATATATTCGATTCCGCTTTGAGGTAAGTTCTTTAGTAATGCGTTGGGAATCTGATCGGGTCCAGGACTTGAGTTTTTGCAGTTCTCGAGTGTGAGTACTATTTCTTCTAGTTGGATTTTTCCATTAAGGTAGACATTTTGAATAGAGTTATCTTCTATAGTATCACTGTCAGAGAAGGGTGCGGATTTTTCTTTGAACTCTAAGAATTCTTTGGAGTAGTTTTCATCGCTAGAATTCTTGGAAAAAGTTTCAACTAATTCATTTGCAATTTCTTGCGGATCTGATAAGATTTCGTTGTTTTGATTGATTAGAGTCTTGATATTTGTTGCTTTAAATTTTCCTTGGATTCGTTGAATTTTCTTCCATATTAGAGCGGGGGGAGTGTTTACATTTAAGGTGGATACAAATCTAAGCCAGTAGTTAAGTTTAGATTCCTTATATATGCGTTTGCAGACAGCTTTCTTTTTGTTGTGTTCGATTTTGTTTTCGCGCGTTCTGTGTTTCTTGTATCGGTTGAATGCGTGTTTTGCTTCTTTAGTTGCTGTCGTACACTGCTCGTTCCACCAAGGGACATGACGTTTGTTCTCTTTTATTTTTACTAGGGGGATAGTTAGTATGGCTGCAGAATGAATAATTTTATTGAAATTTTCAACTAATTGATCGATCTGATGTTTGCTGGTTAAAGTCGGGGTATCTAGGGATTTGATAAGTTTGTATATTTCGGATTGATATGCAGGCCAGTCGGCTTTTTTAAAGTTGAAAATTTTTCTTTCTATTCTGGGGGCCTCGGAGCTATTAGAGGTTGGATATGTCGCGCGTAAAGTAATCGGATAGTGGTCACTATCATGAAGGTCATCGGAGACTTCCCATTTGATGGTTTCTGATATAGATGGTGAGGATAAACTCAAGTCGATTGCACTTTCTGTTCCGTTGCTGATGTTAAAATGGGTCGGCAAGTTTTCGTTTAGTAGAATTAATTCGGGGTCATCTAAGAAACGTTCGATTTTTGTACCTCGATTGTCAGTTTTTGTTGAGCCCCAAATCAAATTGTGCGAGTTGAAGTCTCCTAATATTATAAATGGTTTCGGAAGTTGGGCTTTTATGTTTTCGAGGTCGGCAATATTGAAGTTTGTGCTGTTTGGTAGATAAATATTGCAAATTGTAATTTTATTCGGTATGAAACACTCTGTTGCTATAACTTCAAAAGTATAGTTAATTTTAATGTTAGTACAATGAATGTCGCTCTTTATATGGGTAGCTACTCCTCCACTTGCTTGTGAAGAAGTGCGGTTTTTGTGAAAACATTTATATCCCTTTACGTGCCCGCATAGGTCGAGTTTAAAGTGCGTTTCTTGAAGACATATAATATCCGGTTTTTTTTCAAAAATTAGTCGTTGTAAGTTTTCTAGACGCTTGTAAAAGCCGTTAAGGTTCCATTGGATAATCGTGTGTTCCATTTTGGATCTGAATGGTATTAATTATTCGAGAATTTGTTTATCTGTTTCAGTAGTGGGTTTCGAAGCGGATAAGGAATCGATTCTGTTTATGATTCGCGTGAATTTAGATTTAGCCTTGCTTGATGTTAAATTTGGATAAAGTTCTCGCATCATTTTTATGATTTTAGAGGTATCGTCCGTATATTCGCTTGTGACTTCTAATATTAAGGGGTTGGCTGAAGATTTGTCTAGAAAGCTCTTAAAACTGAGATAGTCTAGTGGAAAGGCTTGAGAGGGATCTTCTATTAGATTTTTCACTGGATTTAACCATTCATCGAGGTCGATTTGTTTAGGCGATGTCTTAGCTTTTTTTTTTGCAGGTTTTATTTTGGATTTCGTGTCTTGTATAGTTTTGTTTGTGTCGTTTTGGATGTTGATGGATTCCAAGCTTGAGTCTGAGTCAGAGAGAGTTTTTGAGAGAGGAAGATGCGAGCTATTTTCGGATGATAATGAGAGTGGGCGCTTAAAACACTCTTTATCTATAATTTGCGTAGTCGGTGTCGATAGACAAGGAGAAATATTTTCGGTCTCCATTTGCGAGTTAATGGATTCATACGAACTGGAACGTGAAACTTGTTGTGGTGATTCGGAGTTTGGGTTTAGAGGTAGGTTGGACGTAGGTAGGATATTGTTATTCAAAGTGCTAGAGGTGTTTTGATTTTGAGGGGGAACTGAGCTTATAGTCGAATTTGCTAAGGCGGGGAATTCTTGCGATAAAGCTGTGGAATTTGGGCATTGTTTTGCTATGTGTCCTTCGAGTTTACAGATATAACATTTGTAAGCGTCGGTACTTGGGTAGACATAGTAGGTAGTGTCGTCGTAATTTACTTTAATCAATTGTGGAAGTTTTTGTATGTCGTTTGGACTTATATATAATTGTCTTCTATCGCTAATTACGTGATTGTAGCCTGTTTTATTTATGGTAGCTTTTAAGAAGGAAATGGGTGAAGTACGCTTAATGTTTAAACTGTCCATAAGTTCTTCTAGAATATAGTGTGGAATAGTGGGGGATACATTAGATATAATGACGCGTTGTTGTTTCGAAATAAGTGGTCTTATGTTGACTTTTCTTGATTCGATAGAGATTGATTCGTACTTATCTGTTAGTTCTTTAACTAGTTCATTTGATGACAAGAATATGCGGATGTGTTTGTTGGAAATTCTTGATGCAGCAATAATGTTGTGGGGCTGGACGATGTCTCCAATGGCGACGGTATAGTCGGTAAGATTCAAGTCATCTACGCAGTCTAGGAGTAGACCCTGGTCTTGCTTGGGGAATTGGTCCTTCTGAGTGATCGCTGAATAACTGGCATTTCTTCTAGTATTATGTGAAGCACTTTTTTGATTTGCATTTGCACTATTGGGTTGACTGCCCTCACTTAGTGACGACATTTTAAATCACTTAAGCGATTTTGCACTCGTGATAGAACGAGTGGAATTTTACGGGCTTCAGCCCGTCACTATGAGTTTTCGCGATAGTAGTACGCTCGTTTGTTGACAAGAGTACAGGTAAACACGTCTACTCTCTCTGGAATCCCAGAGCGAACTGGCAAAATTATTTGTATTTTGATATTTATACAACCGATTATTGTATTCTTTACCGTGCGTCGTGCATTCGTAGTAGTAACGTCTTAAAATCTGTTTTGTTTGACTGCCCTCATAATTTTTTACTTTCTAAGCTAAAAGAGCACTTAAATAATTGAACATACGTTACTGAGTATACATGAAAAGTAAACATATTAATATATCGATTTAACGTTTAAAGAAAGAAAGTAGAAACTATGATTTACTAACACCAATACAGGTCACAACTACACGGTTTCTCCCGTTATTCGCGTTAAAGGATTAAGATCTTGGAAAGAGGTAGAAGTATCAAGTTTTAATTGAGTGTTTGAAATTTTAATTAATTTTGTAAATGCGTGTACATTAGCTGTAGTCAACCTCTTAATCATAAAAAGTCAAACATATTTTTTAACATCTAACATAATTATTGCTCTTCGACAAATAACAGTTAATTTTATAATTAATAAATAAACATTCGTTCAAAACTTAAAGGAACAGATACACCTTTAAATTTTAAATTAAGATTTTGTTATGTTCAAATTACATGTAGTTATGATATTAGTGTGAGAATTTGTATATAAAAATTATTGACCAAAGTTATAGTCTAATTAAGGGAAAATTCTTCGATTTTTAAGATTTTTATTATGAAATATGGCTTAAATAGACTATAACTTTGGTCAATAATTTTTATAATATATACAAATTCCCACACTCATATCATAACTACATGTATTTTAAACATAATACAACCTTGAAAGCGTCAATTTGATCACATTAACGCTCTAAACCTTGCGGTAGCCCAAGAAATATAGAGGTTCGCATTATAGCTAATCAAAGAAACGTATCGACCTTCAAAAAATTGTGAAAAAATTTTGTAGTTGTAATTTTGATAAAATATTTAAATTTACCAAAACAGAATCAGGTAATATATGATGAGTGACTTATTTTTACCTTAAAATGTATTATCAATTAATTTAAAAGTTAAAGGTGTATCTGTCAAGGAGGTTCAGGCTATACAGTTCCAACTACAAGTTTTTTTGAAGCCACTTTTTTAATTCTTATTTTTATTAGTAATTTTGTGATTATGTACGTATATTGTTAAAGTTAAATAGAGAAATGAATGACGTAATTAATTAATGAAACTTAATTATTGTTATTTGCATATTAAACGAGTGTGAAATTATTTTTCGCAAACTTTTGAATTTAGAAAAATTTCAACATTTTACAAAAAATACTGATTATATTGCATATATAATACTTAAACCATGTGGTAAATTAAGATTTGATTTGAAAAATATAAGAAATATTAGATAAGCGTCTTACTTACAAAAAAAAGTTAGGTTATCACATGATTGTTTTTGTTAGTATTCTGTGCTATTTCTCAAAACCTGGATTCCTAATCGCTCTAAAAATTTGCATGTACCTTCTTGAAGACTTTAAGTAGAATGTCTCAAAATTTCATAGCTTTTTCTCTGTTTTGAATTGAGATATGGACTAAGACGTAAGAATTATCAACAACAAAAATGCTTCTCTCCATAAGAACGCATGTAATTTTAATATCAAATATCCCCGAAACAATCTTCCTAAACTTCATGAAATTTGAACATGTCATTATTTTAGTAAATAACTAATGAACCTAAAAAATTTAACAAATTCTGTTCGTTTCGAATTTGGATTCGAACAAGAAAAAAGGAGGTCATCTATAGCTGTAGATCACATTTTACATAAAACATCATAAACCCCATTCAAGTCACTCAAAATAAGCCACTTAAGAACATCGTGAACTCGTCGTCAGTAATATATCCCTCTCACTTAATCCTTCCCCAAAAAAGCCACGCGGAATAAAGTCCGCATCCAACACTCGAACACCTCGGTCTCGCATATCGGCGTTCACATTTCACTTATCACTCAGTTCGAGCTTCGGCTACCTATATAATACACACCGCTACCGCCACCGTCGTGCACCCTCAAAGACGCCCGGTAAAATAAGCTTCGACCGTCCACGGGCAATTAATCATATCGCCGACGTTTTCTACACGGCTGTCGGGGCTCAATGGAGAGGCAGAAATGCGCGACGGGGAAGCCCCGTCGCATTCTAGACGCGAGAGCGCCCATAAATTCTAATGCATTTTGCCCCCCTCCCCCCCGGGGTGCAGTCGTCTCGTCTCGTCTCGTCTCGGCTCGGCTCGCGAAATTTGCAAAGGGCCGCTCGTAAACTCGTCGGCGCCGCCGCGGATTGACACGTCTGCGCGCGACGCGCGCGGTAAATGCTCCCGTGCGAGTGTATAGTGCGTGAGGCGCTGGTATACGTGCTGTTGTTACGGGGAGAGGTGAACCTTGAATTTTGGAATATCGATCGTTTCTTTAGGTAGTGCTGGATTGTGTGGGTGATTTGTAGAACACTGATTTTTTTTAACGATATCGCGGAATGTACTTATCATAATTAGGTACTAAGATGACAACAGATTTTCATATTTCTTAATTGATTGTAACGTTTTGGGGGATATTCTTTTCTTTAAACATTTATCAATAAAGTTAACGCAAGAAAATAATAAAATATAAATTCTCGAATAATTCATTTGTAAAAAGAGAAAGCTAATTATTTATAAGTAACATGTAAAATTATATAAACCATTAGTTTTCTCTTCTCACAGATGATTTATTTTATAATTTTCTTTCGTTAACTTTGTAGATAAATGATCAACGAAAAGAATAAACTCCAAAAAATTATAATTGATTGAGAAATTAGAAAAATGTTTAGGGTTTCTTTGATTTTTTTATAATTGACAATATTTACACTTGTGACATCACGTTTTCTTGGTGGTAATTCTTTTTATGTATAAATATTAACTCTTTTTAATATTTCACTATTTATATAGCATAGGTCATTTATAAACTATAGTATAACTTTTTTATTCTATGTCCTATAATATATAGCGAAAGTCACTCTTTAATACTTACAGATTCATTACAAACCAAATATAATTTTGTTTGAGCGTACATTATTTCAAAAGTACGTATAAAAATAATTAATTAGATCTAAATATGAGATACCAAAAGTGACTGTAAGAATCAAGACATAAAGTTTAGTATCCCATCTCACTACACAGCTGGGAGAATATCATTTTAGAAGCTAACAAATTGCGCATCTTTAATTACATATATTTAACTTTTTATTATTTGTAGTTTCACCTTTTTGTTAAGACATATTATTAAGTAAATTCCGTACTTAACTGACGCAAGTAACATATTTTGAGAAAACATTTGAATTGTTGATGTCAGAGTTTCCTGTCAAGAGTATAATCTATATATTACCCTTTATATACTTCTATTTGAGGATTCTCATGTCATCGACTGCGGTGCTTTAAATATTAATATTTTTTCATGAAATTTTTATCGAATATGGTATAAGATATATACTTAGAATTCCAATAAAAAGATTTTATAAAAAGTTTAATTTTAATAAGAAGAATCCCCGCAAAAACCTATATTTGCGGTTAAAGTGCCGTTCTCCCTTACTCTGTTTCAAAACTCGATACTTAATTTCCATCGACTTCTAGAACTATACATACATATAGTAGTTTCTTCTTCAAATTCGATGATTTCAAAGTATTGCATTAAAAGAAAAATACTCTCAAAGCCTCAGTTACTGTCATTATGTATTCCCTGTACAATAACATTTTGTTCCAGAAAAATCATTATTACCCCTTGAATTAAATTGCTTTCTTATCCAACTCATCGCATACATATCCACCACGTACACAATCACCTCAAAACTAATAACTCTAAACGAACTCAATCCCTCGCCGAAACAACAACAACAACCACTCCAATTATCCCGTACTCCCTTCCATTCTCCCAACCGAAGCAGCAGCAGCAGCAGCAGCAGCAGAATCCAAAATCCAAGCTATTAAAAAAGACGTCGCTTCCGCAGCCGCTGCACTATGCCGCCTGGCCGCGTGAGTATCCCAGTTTTCTCTTCGCTTTTCTCTTCCATCCTTCCTTCCTCTATACACACAACCGTGCTGCAGCAGCGCTACCTACTGCGTCGCTTAGCTCGGCGGCGGCGGCGGAGTCGCAATTTACGAGCGTTTATGCTGACTCGCTCATCCGTCCGTGACTGACTGACTGCGCCGCTGCGACTCGCGGAGAGAGAGAGAAAGAGAAAAAGGGCGAAAACGAGGCGGTGTGCGTCGCATAGTCGAGAAATGTGCTGCTGTACACGGTATACGTATAGGTTTGCGAAGCAGCGTGCGACGTAAATCACGTTCCGAGTGCGCAGCGCCCGGTGTATGGGTATTAAGGATCGATCGCGGTTGGAGGAGGTAGAATTGCGCCTTAGGGAGCTCTGGCCCTGGGATTTTGGATGCGGAATGTGGGTGCGTGTGTGTGTGTGTCGGGCGAGGTCCGAATTGTACGTGGATATGCACGAGCGTTAAGGATGAGGGGTGTAATGACGAGAGAGTTATTGGTCATCGGTCGGGAGAATCATTCGTAATCGTGAGAGTGTATTAATGAATGATTAACAATTGCTGTATTATCATTTCAACTCTTCAGGTCCGGTGGATTCTTTGGGACTTGTATGTTTTTGTTTGTTTCTCTTAAATTTTCATGTGGTGAACTTCAAATTCTGCAATCTTTATGCAGGGATCAGGTCAAAGTGACTTTTTTGCATTTCATAAGGGGGTGTAAGCTATGTTATACTTAATAGAAGGTTGAAAAACAAATCAGAATAAATTATTAATAAATGCATTGCAAAGAATCAGTTTAAAAGTTTAATGTTTATTGATAATAAGTTATCATAAGTAAACCAACTAATTTTTGGCGTGTTTTTATAATCCTTTAATACATTAGATGAATCGAATTACAAATAATTATAACCTACCCCTACAGAAGAAATTAAAAAAGGCATATGTATAATAAAATAAAAAGCCTGCAAAGAATTTTCTAGAAGTTTATCTTCAACTTGGTGTTTATAAATATCGTCTGACTGTGTTCAGCAATATCTACTTAAATATAAATCTAATTACATCATTAATCTCTATCTCATTCTAGATTTTTAGCAATATAATTAATATACATGAATACTCCTATATATAATGAAACTGCATTTCCATGTTAAGATAAAAGTTATTTTATAACTTTTTTATACCATAGCGTATCAGTTTGCGAAGAAAAGTATAAAGCTTTACGAAACAATAAATCATATAAAACTTATCCCAGAACGTTAAAATTCTGTGCGAGAATCTCACAATGCTCATGCATTCTTATCTCTTATAAAAACTAGCAATAATAGTATAGCCAACACGTGGTAAAACTCAAACTGCGTAGAAACCAACCAGCCTTTCGTTCCTCTGTCCAGCTTTCTCATTCGACACCGTCGAAAAATTCGTCAAAGCCTACGACGTTCTCGCACACATTCGCATACACACGCAATTCAAGCATTTAGCACACAGCTACACAAGTTCTCGGAGATTTTGAAGCTTGCAGAAAAACTTTTGTAAACGTTGATAATGACCCGGCGCGCGAAGCTTTTTGTTTTGCCTCGTGCCGCAGCGGCGCGGCACTTTCCTCGCGTCATGCGCAAAAATAAATTTCGTCGAGGGCCAAGCTGCGAGCTTAAGCTTTTCAAGCCGTGAAAATGTAGGCGCACAGGCCAAATTTCGCGACGCTGCCTAAAATTTTTCAAAAGATTGCTGTATAACTTTTCACCAGTCGTTACATTTTCGTTTTTTTTTAACAAGAATATAAAGAAATGAATTTTGTTGATATTTTCGTTTACCACAGTAATAAAAATACTTTATGTAGAAAAATATTCATCACAATAAGACGTATGTAACAGATGCAACGAAAATTTTTTATAGTATAACGAGGAATATTTATTTTGATGATACTAGTATTAGGATAACAGAGGCGGAGTAAAATGCTATCTATAAGCCATAAAATAAGGTTTTAGCTCATTAATTAGCTATATTGGATTCTTTCGTGATGCAAAGCCTGATCCAGATATTTTAGCCATACTTATTGCTGATCTAGATATAATTTAGTAGCTCAAATTTAAAAATTGTATTTCAGCCAAATAGTTAGCTAAAATTATCAACATTTTTGCTAAACAAGCAAATCATTATTAGCTAATATGGAATACGCCACTTTCAGTTTTAACAAAATTATTACGTTATTTAGTATTGAACGCATTTCGCATGTTATAGTTTAAACTATGATTCCAAAAATAAAACAAGAAGTCCCTCAAAAAAATACACGTTAAAATATTTAACAATCACGCACCTTTAATTTAAGACTCCTCTAATAAGATCTGAATTTGTTCGTCTACCCGTACTAATATTCCTACCCTGCAAGAGAGAGAAAGAAAGACAGAGAGACTTCAATAAGACTATACGACCAAAAAAACGGTAGCGACTGCACCACAGCAACGACAGACAGCACCCAAAAAAAAAGAAGGCAAAAAAGCCCACCCTTATACGTGCCTACGTACACCCTAGCGCTAAAGAGTGGATAACACACAACGCGTATACACCGAGGATCCCCGCACTACACACGTCCTTCCGCGCGAACGACCTCGCCCGCGCGCTCGACATCAGCCGCAGTCTGCAGCAGCAGCGACCAAAAAATGGGCTCGCAGAAAATCGTAGCCTCGCCCACCCCCGAAAAAATATAAAAGCTCCGACAGCGAGAAAACCGCTGCGAAAGATGGTCTTTTTCTCTTCCCTCGCTCTCTGCGATTCGGAAGTACGCTCGCAAGTGTGTCGAAGTAGTCGTCGTCTGGAGCAGCAGTCGGCTACGCGCTCAGTTAAGGTAGTTCACCGGCGACAGTCAGGTTCAAAAGTTAAATTTTACTTTGGATCGTCGTTCAATAGAATTACTTGTAACTTAATGTCTCGATGTCGTTGTAGAATGTGAAAATATTAGGAGCGATCCAAATGTTTTGAAATAAAAGCGGAAAACACGAGTACGGTGTAAACTTTTATACGAACTGTACCACAATATAGATATACTAACGACACGGGGAACAATGTTCACTTAGCTGTATCTTTGAAACAGGACTGTAAACTTTAGCTCTTCTTATTCCACGCAATACACGTAGTAATCCTTTACAACATTCTAATTTTTTAAAGTAATATATAGCAAATTACTGCTGCTACAAATGAAAATATCTCCTTAGCACACTCTTCGCCTACCCCAAATACGTCAAAATTCGCAACTTCGACATTAAATACCTCCACTCCGGTACCACCACAGTCCCCACAATTCCACATCTGCGCGCATACCACTATCAGAAACATCCACCCGAAATTTCCAGCAAACACATAGAGAATCGATTAGCCGGCGAACGTCCTCAGGAGAGAAAGCCCGTGGCGGCAACTACGAAACGCACCAGAGTAAGTGAGTTAGCGCGCCGCGTCGGGAGGAGGAAAAGGGTCTCTCTCTCTCTCTGCACCCGGTATACAGTCGAAATAGAGGTAGAGAGGCGGAGAGGGAAAAGGCATTCGAGGGGGGTAGGGTGGGGTGGGCCAGCGCTGGCTGTCGAGAATGGAAGGAACAATAACAGAGCGAGAGAGAGAGAGAGGGTGTACCTACTGCGTTTTCGGGCAACGACCCGTCGAGTCGACGTCGACGTCGTAGCAGGCAGGGAGGCACAGTCCCTTGCGCCCCAAACGAGTCGGAGGGCGAAGCTGAAACTGAAGCTGAGCCCGGCGAATGCCATATCTGGATGTTGCCCTCCTCCTTCGCGTCGTCCTTGCCGTCCTTCCGTGCTTTAGGGGAGAACGGAGCAAAGGGTGAGTCGGAGTGTACTGAGCTTTTTGCCGATAATTCCAAAAATTTGTGCTCTGGAAAGATTGGCGATGGGTGTAGTTAGACGATCTATGTAGCATTGTGTGATGAAGAAGAATTAATATTTTAACGAAGGGGATTTTAGACTTCGATATTTCGTAATATCTGTAGTACTGTCTGAAATTCATTCATTTTAGTGAATGGTGTATTAGTTCTTTCTGATTTTTATTTTATTTTACTTATAGTTATGTTTCTTCTTCTATTTCAAGAACTTATATAAAAGGATTTTTTAAATTTGAAACGCGTATCATCAGTCGATTTAACGGGAGCATGTATAAGAAATAACCTCACTAATAGACTTACGCTAGTAACTACTAACCGATCAGTACGTAGTCAATTATCGTAAACAGCTGCCATAACAAGTTTAAGGTGTATTTTAGGTGTTACAGTCTGCTGATTTTTTATCTGAATTTAGAATTTTGAAATTTATAATAGCACATCTGATACGGCGGACGAAAATTTTATTTTGTAAAATGAGTATCATAATCAAAACCAGCATTGTAAAAAATCCATAGTTACGTTGTGCTTTCCATTTATAGCAAGAAAAGCTACTTTCTAGAACTTAGAATGATACAACAGTAGTTGTATTTTAATAATAAAGGTTTTATATTAAAACTTCAATTATTTATGGTTACATCAAGTAAAATTAAGTAATGGCCATAAAAAAAATTATAAAAGAATTTGATCAATTCTGGAGACATTCAAAATATTAAGGGGATGAAGATTCAAGGGTGCAGCATTTTTATATTAGTCTGGACCTTCCATTTTCATAAAAAAAAATTTATGTTGATATCTTGATTTTTACAAAAGTTATGTATTTTCAAAGTAAAGGGTGGCAGGATGTATAAAAAGAAGTTTTAAAAAAGTTCCTGCTTTCCTAAAAAAGTGTAGGTTTAAAAAATAAAGATCCGTTTCGAGGTTCACTGTACCCTGGTCTCTTCCATATTTTTCTATATGGCTCTGCTCTGCACTAAGAATATATATACAGCGTAGAAGAGAGAAGAAGAAGTGAGAGGGAGGACAGAGAGAAAGAGAAAGAAAATGCGTTAAACCTCTTCGTTATGGAACCTTTCGAGCTCGCAGCTGGGTCTGCACGATTGTCCCTTTTTTGAGCAAGTTTATTACTATTCTTTTATTCTCTTTTTTGTGCTGGTAGAGTGGATTTCTGTGACAGATGTGAGGCGACAAAAATTTATAGTTGGAGCAGGAAGGAGTTGAATGCGAGAATTGCGAAGGATCATTTTCCGAAATTTTCTGGGATTCCTGTGAACTGAGAGTGACAGAAAAGCTTGGGATTTTCGGAATAAGTGAGCATTTGAGTAGCCCTCGATTATTAATAGCCGCGGGTATAGAATTATTTGAGGATGAAACTAGAGAATTCCGAATTGTTGAACTATATGTAGCCTATGTATAGATATATTATATTCTTGGACATATCATACGTAAAATCGCTGTCTGACCGGATCCGGAATTGTTCTACTTCCAGGTATATAAAAACTTTCTAGCAGCAAATTCATGATCTATAACGTCTTTTATAAGCTTTACTTAGTATTGATAATTTAAATATAAAATGAATACATTCTTATTTTATATTAAAATCAGATTAACGCAGGTTAATAATTAATTAATCTCATTAACAGGTAATTAAAGATCGTGAATGTATAAAAAATTTAAATTTATAATATAATTTGAATACTATAATATTATTAGTAATGATTCTTTTAAATAAAAGTATTTGAATTTTAATAACTCGGTAAACGGCAATTGATCTAAGTGATTGAAAGATATTTTAGTGGCATGAATATGCTAAACCATTCCATTTAAAATTAATTTGAAAATCGAATATGTTTATGAAACAGTTTTGGATCCAAATAACAGTATTATGAATAAAGGAGTAACAATAAAATATAACAATAAAATATAAGACTTTGTTTTCATCCACTTACCTATATGTGTTTTCGCTGCATTCCAAATATTTTAAGCAATATTGTTATATATATATATATATATATATATATATATATATATATATATATATATATATATATATATATATATATATATATATATATATATATACATGTGATGAAAAACGAAGTGAAGTACGCTGTTAAACAGCAAGATTGTGAGTTGTTTGACAGTTAGTTAATTTCCGTCATTGAAGATACACCATCAGAAAACGATCATTTTGTCCCAAGAGAATATCTTCTGATAATAAATAGCTATCTAGAAGAATTCCAATATTTATTGATTGCAGAATCCTCTTTTACGAAAATGAGTTATTTAGTAGGAAATAGAAATTAATTTTGCTTCAAAATTATTCCTTTCCCCACTAAAGGATTATGTTTCCAATAAATGGAATTTCTCTAGCTATTTCTTTTGAGAGGGCATTCTCTTAGGAGAAAGGGATCGTTTTCTGAGTGCACGTCATAAAAAAAAAAGATTGTAAAATTGTTCTAACCCTATCAAGGAAAAATTTATTAAAAACTATTTATTATTATATCCTCTTGTGAACAACCATAACAGAAATAAAATCTCTATATCGCAATAACAAACAAAATATCCAAAAACCAATTATCACAATCGAACGTCAAAACAGCCCCGAATTTCGCCAAAGAAACTCTCGCGGCTCGAGGGGGGGCATCAACCCCTTTAACGGCGTTAATTCCCGCCACCTCGCGCAGCACTTACACACACACTCGCGCGCGAAAACCCTCTGCCGCCAAATTGACCGTCGTACAGCGACGACGCTCGAACAGCTCGCGCGGGAGGGCTCTGCGCTCTCGCACCGGTACCTTTAATAATTTCGCGTTTTTCGCGAAGAGCCCATTAAACGAAAAAAAAAAAGCAAGTATACCGAGTGTACACCCAAAGAGGTTAAAAGAATAAAACGAAGGGGCGGCAGGGTAAAGAGAAGTAACGGGCGAGAGGCGAAACGAGGGAAAAGAGGCAGGCAGTAGCGGCCCGGCGCACCGACGCCTAATAAAATTATGAGGCGATGCTAACAAGTACGAGAAAGGAAGAGAGATATAGAGAGAGAAAGCCTTCGGAAAGGCAGCTCACGTTTTTCGAAAGCAGAGGCGCCCGCGTTGCCTTTCGCGACGGACGAATTGTAGAGACGGAGAATAAGCGGGGAAGAAGGGAGGAGAGAGAGAGAGAGGGAGAGCTGGGGATGTTGCAGGAGTTAGAGGGTGCAATGGTGCGACGGTGTGTACGCGTAGCGAGACAATGAGGGATGCCGCGAAGAGAAGGCGCAAGGAACGGAGAGAGGAATAACGATACGAGAGAGAAGTGGAGATTTGGAAAAATAATATTTGCGGTGACGAGATGAATCTTGTTTGCTTGGGGCTATTCTGGTTTAATTATTTGTTTTGTCTTGAGATTTTATACAATTGGCAATACTAGATAAGGATATGGTAGATTTAAACATAAGGGATAGCAATAACAATTATTCTTCCTGCTAAATAAGGTATACAATATTTTATTAAATGCAGTATAAAACCGAGAATATACTTTTTTGTATTAAAAAACTGTATAAAAAAATTCAATTAAGTGGACTTGAATCGCTATTCGAGTAATAGATAAACAGCATAAAGATTTCCAATCAAATGGATTTACTCCACTTTTCCGGAAAGCTTTACAAAATTAAGGTTTAAATATATTTTTAATAATTTGCTCAATAGTAACTTATTTCTTTTTAGGTGCGTATATCTAAGCAAGAAGCTGGAGAAGTGGCTTTTAGTGTGAACGAACTGGTATGAAGAGGCGCCGGCGGGATAGAGTTTGATACGGGCGTAGCCGGACGAAAGTCGCCTCATCTCTCGCAGACGTCTGTCCATTTGTATTCGCTCGTGCGTGAGCTATTTTCCTTTCTTGCGTGTATCGAGATTACGTCGCCGTGAACCTTTGCAGGATTTTTGTTATATTTATGAATAGAAGATTAATTGTAGGAAGCATAATTATTTGCCGCAATGTATTTTTAACAATTTATAAAATATCTTTACGAACTCAATTTAAAATCCCGTTTTAAATTGAGGTATAAGTGATGTAGGTTATTAATTAAAAATATCATCGACAATTAAATTAATAAATTTGTAATGAGATTTAGTGTTGATACTGTTAGTTTTTAGATAATTAATATCAAAAACCGAAGCAGGATTCAGTATTAATTATACTTAATACTATTTTCTTGTGTATAACTTTTACGTGTAGTTATTGGGGTTAAAATTTTGTTTATTATGGTAAAAAAATAAAAAGTAATCAGTAAAAGACAATCTTACACTAATTTTAAAGTCTTAAAAACTGAGATATTTTCTAATCATAAAGCGTAAATGGATACCATTTATGATGACTATTCTCTGATAAATGCATATTTTCATAACTTAATAATGCCGCTGCCAACTGATATGACACTTAGCTTTCTCAAAGAGGTATCGGTAATGTTATACAGTATATTGTATTATTTGCATAGGTCAATAACTGTTGCTGAATATGAAAAAATAGTTATATTGCACCCACAGAACAATACTATGACGACTCAAAATTCTATGCTTTTATAAAACCAAGCTAGTAACGTAAATATTTCATGAAGTGAAAACATTTTATATGAATGTTATTATTTTATTATAATTTCTCAACCTTTATAAATCATTTTTTGAAGGGTATAAAGAACTTTTATTTTCATAAATTAGGTATAAAGTACCTGAAGGAGAATTCCCATGGATGTGTAGTAAGGACGCCGGGAGACTTACAAAATTGACTATATTTAGAGTTCGTAAAAATATGAACATTAAAAAAAAATTTAATCCGGGGATGGGGATTGGAAATTTTAAAAAACGATGGTAAAATCAGATAAAATGAGTGAAAAAATGTATCTAGATATATCTATTATTTAGATTTTGTCAGACATTTAGTAGTAAAAATTAAAAGAATCAATTCTTTTTTATGTTTTCTACATTATACAGAAGAAACTTTTTCTATAAATGCTTAATATATTATAAATTCCTTATACTCATGTCAGTCTTATAGGTCTCTTCTAAATGTTTTACTCAGGGTCGACGTGAGCCATGCATCATCTAATCAAAATAAGTCGACCACATTCGCTGAAATTGTTAAGCCCCTCGTAGGTATTGGTAACAAACATGCATGCAAAGTTTAGTTAGGTTTTACCGCGGAATAATCGAACATGGATGAGCGACACATACACACACACACACACACATACTCACACACTCAAACACGCGCACACATGCATCCACTCACTCACCCACACACACACACGCGCACGCACACACACACGTACACATGTACACACTCACACTCATACAGCAGATACTTTTTGAGAATATAGCTTATTCGAACTTCCCTTAGTCATATAGTATATTTTTATGTTAAAATACGTTAAAAAAAATTTTTTTTAAATAATGCTTTCTCTGTGAGGAAGCAAAATGATAGTTTTTTGGAGAATCTAAAAATTGATATTTCTGAAATGTGCTAATTAATCTTCATAAAGAGCGACGAACTAGTGTACGTAGGTAAACTCAAATATAAACAAGGCAAAAATCGTGCAATCAGAATAACAATTAATCTAATCAGCAATAATTTACAAGTCCAAATTGAATCCAAAAAATTAAACAAAAACAAACATTTCGAAACGCCACAGCAAAAACAAATCCAAATTAAGTCGAAAAAATCAAACAAAAAATGCACTTCAAAACGCCACACCAAAAACAAATCCCCCATACACTCGCAATAAAACAGCAAAAGTCCCCCAAACCACGCATCTAATCAATTAAGCCCTAAAACTCCTCCCCGAGCAAAGAGCAAATAAAAAAGCCCGAAGCCCAAAGAGCGAACGAATCAGCCGGGGAAGGTAATCTCAACCCTTGCCTTAATCCCGCCAATATTTTCCCTTCCGCGCGAAACAGTCCCCCCACGTAGCCGCGCATCAAGCTCACAAGCAGCAGCCAGCTACCGCTACTCCTCCTCCTGCTACAACGGCACGGCATTTTCGGTGGCTTTCCCTCTTCCCCACCTCCTCGTTCCACCCTCCTCCTCCTCCTCCCTCCGAAAGGTCGAAGATCGCGTTCGAAGGCAGCCCAGGTATATATACGTATATACACACAGAGCGAGTCAGGCGGTGTGAACGAACTTTACGATAACGTGCCGCTGCTGCCGCTGCCGCTGCTGCCCCCGAAAGTTAGGTAGCCAGACGCATATTCGGTGTGCGTGCGCGAGAAACCAGCAGCGGCGTCTATATATATATATATAGATATATAGATATATGTATATATATATATATATATATATATATATATATATATATCCGCGGCTACACAGTCTACACGTCCACGTGGATGTATAGGTGTACGTGTAACGCAGACCGGCAGCGGGCGCGCTCGCGAGCGTATATAGGTGCGGGAGAGGAGAGAGGCTCTGCGGAGCAGCGCTATATAAGAGAAGCACAAGAGGGAGAGAGGGAGAGCGAAAGAGAAGGATAGAATGAGAGAGAGAGAGAGGAGGCTAGGCGCCTGGGAGGTAGGAGGAGAGAGAGATTCGTCTGGGGGGTGTGGAGGCGGCCGGGTGGGTTGCGTCTGGTGGCGCGACTTGACCTCGGTTGACCCGAGCCGAGCCAAGCGAGACTCTCTCTCTCTCTCTCTCTCTCTCTCTCTCACTCCTCTTTCCTCCGAGGCAGCGAACGAACCTCCAGCTCCGTGCGCCCAGCCGCTTTCTCTATCTATCTCTCTCTCTTGCTCACTGTGCTGTACGGCATATAACGGCCTGTGCTGTGCCTCACTCTCTCTCTCTCTCTTGCACGGCGGCAGCGGCGTCGGCGTCTTGCCATCCCGTCCACCCTGGGTAATTATTGATGTGTCTGCTGCTGCCGCCATCGCCGTCATCCTCACAGGCGACTACTTCCTTTCCCAGGGTGGAGGTGGAGGAGGAGGAGGAGGAGGGAAGAGGGAAGAGGGTGAGAGAGGAGAGATGGGAAAATTGGAAGAGGAGAAGGACAAGGGATGCGAGAGAGGGGTGGGGGTGCAGTGTGGAAGCAGTAGCAGCAGCAGTAGCAGCAGCAGCAGCAGCCATTGATTATACGATGACCCGTGATTGAGAATATTTCATTTATTAGGGAGGAGGGCCGGCTGCTTTAAAATTCATATAATGCGGGGCTGCTGATGGGGTGGAAAATACATCGATCATCGAGGCTGTATGGGTGAGAAATGTGTGTGAGTGGCGAAAGAGGAATTTTTCGATATTAAGATCTTCTTAGATTGTACTTTTGAGATTGCAAAAAAAATTTTTTTTAATTATTTCTTTGATTACTTTTTTTGTTTAAATTAGGCGGATACATTTTTCTCTTTATTATGATTATTTATCATCTATTTATATTTTTATTTATCATTATATTTATGACTTTCTTTGTCATTTTATGAAATTTATTAACAATATTCTTTGTTTAATTGTTTAACTGCGAAACGGGAATTTTTGCAATTGCCGTAAGATAGTGCAGAATTGATTGTAAGACAAGAGGATATATACGAGCACTTGACTTTGAGCTTAGGTATCTCTGGAATGGGTGCATCAATTTGGATCTAACAGAGTACATTATTTAGCTTTATCTATTTGGAGCGTACTTGGTTCTTTCGAGATTAGTTTTTGTATTTTTAAACGATGAACAAAGCAAAACTATAAGGATCATGAAAAATGTACCAATTAATTTTCTGACATTTTTTCGTTATTTAAAGTTATTAGAGACATATTACCAAAATTACTAATACGAAAATCTGTATGTATATTCATCTTATTTGTTAAAGTAAAGAATTTCGTAATATCATATAGTATTATATTTAAAAATGTAATTCATTAAATAAAGGGTCTAATCTAATCTAATTTATCGCTTACAATTTTTTTATTATACCCTATATTTTCCAACAACTGTTACGACTAAAAGACTATCTAGCTTGCTAATGACAGTTCTAGTCAGTAATAAAGAGCGCATAGAAGAGTGCTACATTCAAAATTTTAAAGTTTAACATTCCTTCTTTTTCCCGTGGATTCTTCTGATGTTAATGAAAGTAAACTAGTAATTGTTGCAAATTTAGTTTGAAAATTGTATGTTTAATTATTATGTTCTTAGATGTTTTATATTATACAACGCATACTCATTAGCATATAAAGTATATAAGTAAATAGTTATAACTAATCCCTTAACTATTGAAAGGATCTTAAAATCATAATCTTGCGTTTAATTCTGTTTATATTGAAATTATTAGTCCCTAGCGGAAAAATTGTAATAAGAAATATGTTTTTTACGAGTTTAAAAACTTTTGTTTAGTAATTTTATCGAAAATCTTAACTATTCAAAGTTTCTCGCGAAGTCAAGTACTGAAAAATCCTCACTATAAAGATTCTTTTTCATTATTGGCAATTAATGGGTAATGTATATTAGGAAGATTAAATAGTAGAAGTGATATTACTATAAATAAACACTTTACTAAATAAAAATTATTATTTGTCTCATTTTTGACATATTGAGTAATTATTCTTCTGTATTGACTTATTTATCTATAACAAAAACTGTTGGAGAGTGAGGCAGACAGGAATTGTCTGAAAATTAAAAGAATATACTCTATATAAATTTTGGAGTCAAAATGCTATTCCAAAAAATTTATACTAAGGAAAAGGATTTTTAAAATTAAATCCGTGTTACTAACTATAAAGACTTGCAAGTTTGGATTTGATGACCTGCGACTTTGGATAATTTATCTGTGGATTCCTGAAAAAACGACTTAAGTCTACATTAAGGTTTAAAGTTTTTAATTTCCATTTAAACTAATGTTAAAAAAAAGTTAAATAGTAGATATATCACTTATTTTCACACATTCTTCGTTTCTTTCCTTTTTATCTGAAAATATACTATATAATGATATCAAAATCGTTCGATACTCAATTTCCAAAAATTGGAATTAAGTCGTTTTTCCGGGACCCCACAGATATAGTTTTTAATAATTAAGACACAATATCTCAAAACACAAATACAATGAGCGTTAGCATGATTAACTACCGATTTGCTTCATCATTTGATAATACCTTCCAGAGTTTTATACAAATCCGTGATCGAAAGCGCTGATATTCTCCTTGTGAGATAAAGCACTACATTACTCTTTATCAGAGATAAAGTGCTATATTACTTCTTTATGCTTACTCATTCATTAATCATTCCTTAATTTGCAGCAATGAATCATTTCTACAAAAATATCTAATGACATAATAGTTAAGACCGGATTCGTACTTTATAGTTAAATTTTCTGATTAACTATAAATACTACGAGTAGAAAAATTCTAAATAGGCGAATTCTTACCAAAGAGTAATATAGTGCTTTATCTCACAAGGAGAATATCAGCCCTTTGAATCACGGATTTGTATAAAACTCTGGAAGGAATTACCAAATGATTAAGCAAATCGGTAGTTAATCATCCTAACACTCATTGTATTTGTGTTTTGAGATATTCAACGATTTGTACACATGTGATTTATATATAATATATATATATTGAAAATGATATATGTAGATAAACACTCTATGTATAAAAATCAATAAAGATAGGTGAATATATAAAATAACAACGAGCGCTGGAGTGAAAACCACAGTTTTGCTTATTTATTTGGTATCAAAAACCAGTTCCCAGAGCATCATCCAAATCCATGACCCATAAGGCAGATACCTCCTTGTCAGTGCAGAGAACAAGGAACCCCCAACCCTTACATCCATCACATGCTTGGTCAATCCTCCAAATCATCGTAAACAAACCCATCGCCCCGCCGACCGAAACTCAAACGCTTATACATCCAAAATATCCAAACTCAACAAGACGCAATCCTCAGCACCAGCGTCAGCACCAACGAACTTACACACACACACACACACATCGCGTCGAGCACTCCAGCCGTTGCTCGCCTCCCAAAGTCCCAGCGGACGTCGTCAGTCGGCCGACGGCCGTCAATGCGCTCAATCTGCATTACTATAGCTAGGTAACCTCGCGCGCGCGTCGTCGTCGATTTATTTCTCATTACAGGCGCCGCTGCGGCTGCAGCTACACGGGCTGCAGCCTACGTCAGTCTTCATCAACTCCTCTCTCTCTCTCTCTCTATCCTCTCTCCTCTCTGCGCTTCTCTTCGACGCAAGTTTCGGAGGCTTCGCCCGTTATACCGTCCGAAAGGCGTGACGCCTTGCCGCCCGCGCACCGATGGAGAAGAGACTATGTACGTAGGGCAAGAAGAGAGAGGGAGAGCAAGTAGTTATCGATCATGGACACGGAATGGGTATAGCCTCGTTAAGGAAGTTGGCGGCGCCGCAGCAGCGCCGCTATACGCCGCTCGCACCTCTTCACCGAGGTTAAAGTAGCTTTGCAACTTACAACTTGTCACTTTGCGCTAGTGTGCTGCAGGAGCTGAAGGAGCGGTAGCCTGGTGGTGTACGGAGAGGGGACCAAGTCGCGTAGTGTGTCCTCGGGTTCTATGGGTGGTTGGGGGGAGGTAAGGTTAAGCACCGCGATTTTTTGGTGGATAAGGGCCAGGGAGGTTTATAATGGGGGAGTGTGTAGATAGTGAACGATGGTGGAATAATGAGGGGGTGGAACGAGGGTATATGTCGAAGCCTATTTTTAGATTGAAGATTGCTAGAATGAAGATAGCATATATAAGCGATAGTTGTTCATTTTTTGGTACTGAGAGATCTTTTTGGGTATGGAATCTTGGTTTATTGAACAGATTTTATTTAAGGAGTTATATATACGTTTAAGTAGAAAAAATTAAAGTTATGAAGAAGAAGTATAAAAGTTACTAGTCTCAGACTTGGTAACCATTACCAAGCAACTTTCTAAATTTTCGTATTCTTTTATCGCGGTAAGTATGAGTTTATATAAAAGAAACAGATAGCTTCAAATCGATACAATAAATATTATTACTTACAATACTTTACGACAAGTGATTTTAGCATTCGAAAAGAAGTCATACAGTCATGGTTAGGTACCAAGTCTGGGATCGGTATCTTGTATAATTCACTTTTACCAATAACTATATATTTTCAAAACATAATTAAATAATATAATAATTTAACATTTTTTATATATAATAATAATAATTTGACAGCGGATTTAGCATAATTTATATGTATAGCCCTTTAACAAATATCTTTGGATAAATTTTAAGTAATGACAGTAATTACAAGTTAAATATAGAAGTCAGGCACAAGATAAGTGTTAATTACCTACTTTGGGAAACAGTTGCACACTTTGGGATACTATTGTTTGATCCAGTTTTAATCACTGTAAAAGTTATTTATTATCTTGCTTTACTAGTTCCTAGAGAAAATATACTTTTATGTAATAAATACAATAACTTTTCTATAAATAATTATATTCACTGTTGTTTATTTGTAGCTGCATGAATTTCCAAAATTAATGTCAAAAAACTTCTAGATTGAATTGAATATAAAAAATTGATCAGTTTGGTGTATTAACTATGTATCTATTGAGTTTAAAATTTTGTAAAAGGCCTCTGTTGTTCAAATTCAAATACACAAACGTTCACCGCTGAACATAAACTGCAGTGAAAATCACTTGCGAACCGTATTATCATACTTATACAATAATAATGATGATTAATTATTTTCTGAAATGAGAATAAAAATGTGAATTCGAAATATTCGTTGATACGTTTTATAAATTTATTTTTATATTTATTTCTTATTTTGTACCAAGTTATGACCCTTAAATCTCAATATTTACATCTGACTTTTATTACCGCTAAAGGTTTTATCAATATTTCAAGAATCTTATAAAAGTTTTAGAAAGAAGTAAAAACTCATAAAGGCCATTCCAGACGTTTAACCTTGACTTTGTTTCATCTTATTTTATCTAGAAGATTCAAAATTGAGAGACCTTTAAAGTTTCGCCATTCACTGCACACTTTCATTCGGCGAAAACATTCTATAAAAATACTTTAGAACTCTACCATGAGAGTTATTAAATTAAACGTACTACGCGTAAATACTACATACCTAAATGTACATGTAAATCTATTTTTTTAAATGATTTAATACATATTGTAAAGACTATTAAAAATCTAACAGAACGCCTTACGATTAATTAGTAGATAACTGTCGAGCATGGTAAGGGGATATTTTGTAATAGATATTTCATACCTTTTCTAGCAAAATAATTATGTTTTTACTTACAAATTCATGCTAATATAAAAGGAAACATGCAATAAACTCATAAAAAGCAGATATTTTTGGCTGCGACAATCAATTTAGTCAATCCTTTTTTAGTATGAAAAATACGGAAAACTTTCTATAGAACTCTGCAATAATTCTCTATGCGTGTGTAATAACATTTTTTATGAGAAATATGAGCTTTTTGTTAATAATAATAATCATGTTTCTGGGTAAATTTACCCAAAATCGTCGTATTCTCAAAAATTCAGCCACCTTCCTTCGTCGTAATCCAAAATTAAGATATACACATTAACCATATCATGCGCGACTTTTTAATTCCTTTTCTTTTCCGCATCACTATAAAGTACACGTTTAAACCTACATTTTGGTGCAAGGGTTGGTTGATAGTTTTTATTAAATGTGGTTTCTGGAAAGAAAAAGATGATTTTAATGAAATTCAAAAAATGTTTTTATGAAGCTAAAAGTGGTTTATAACCGCAGGCTCAAAAAAATTCAAAGATCTTGCCAACTTCAAACTTAAACCTCTTGTACTAAACTTTTCTAAACAAAGCAAAAGTTTTAATAATATTTTTCTACACCATACTAGACAACAATCACCGTTAAAAACCAAAAAATGTTGAAATACACTTTCCTCGTAAGAATACTTAACGTCCATTAAAAAGGACACGGTATACCTGTGCAAAGCGCCTTTAAACACCTGCCATCCCGAGCGCGAAACAAGGGCGAAGCGCTCGCTCGCGCCAGAAACAAGCCAACAGTGCACAGCAGCAGCAGCAGCAGCAAGTGGATACATTCTCCCCCTCGCTCGCGCAGATGTACGTTATAGGTGCGAGGTGCGATGCTGCTGCAGCCGCTGCGGCAGGATATGTATGTTCGCACTTGCTCCCTCTCTCTCACTCTGCCCCCCGCGCGCGCAGTGTATATACATAAGCGTGGGAGCGCGCGGCGGCACCGCATCTCTTTGCTTATCCAGCTCGGGAGAGTAAACAGAATTTGCATGGAAACAGTGTGCCAGTAGGTCGCGCGCGAGCGCCGAGTCTGCGAGAGAGAGAGAGAGAGAGAGAGAGAGAGGGACGCTATTTAACGGCCGCGAGCGGACTCCCTGCTGCTGCTGCTGTTACTGTGGCTATGGCTCTCGCCCATTGTAGAGGGTCGTGCTCGTAATTTCTTGGAGGGGGTGGTGGTGTCGTCTTTGGGACTGGTTTCTGGGGAATTTATGTTGGACTGTGTTTTGAAAGTGTTTGGAAAATTTACTCAATTTACTCTGTAAATGCGAGACAGTGATAAGTGTTGGTATGTGACACTGATTAGTGAAAGGGATCACTGATTGAGAAGTGAATATTCACGCTGAATTGGTAGATTTTTTCATTGATGTTTGACCGACGCATATTTATCAACATTCCATTTTTAGAGAGTAGTTTTTGAAGCAATAGAAACTGCAAGAGTTAATTTTCAGAAGAGGTAAAATTAGTGAATATCGTGTGTTACTTTTAGAGAGTATTTATAAGCGTAACATTTTAGGTATTTATATAAGTAATGTAAATATTAAATGTATGGTTTGCCGGATTTTCTCATTTTTCAAATAGTTTGTTTTTATATTGATTCTGTCAAATTTTTGTTCTGTATATTAGACTGACCAGTAATTAAAATTTTTTAAATATATTCTTTGTTTAATTTTTTCGTAGGAAATACTCACAGTGAATTTAAAGATCACTTGTTCAGTCGTACCGAATAATTGTCAAAATACATTTATTTTTGTAGTGAATGAATTTAAAATCTAGAATTTTATAAAAGTTAAGTTAAATCCGCTTAGAATGCAAACTGATAACGGCTTACTAAACTCGACCTACACCTACTTATGTACGCATAAATAAGTACATAATTCTTATCTGTGCATCTTCGGTAATTCAAATGGAGTTTTAACGATTTCTCTATCTGTTTGAAATATTAAAATTTTCAATAAACTTAATGTAAGCCTTATAAGGTGATATAAAGTACAGACGTTGCTCCTATTTGGGTTTCAGCCCTAAAATTTTGGAGTACTATCAACTTTACAGCTAATTTTCGAATCATTTGTACATACTTTCTAGAGAGGGAATGGTTTTTTTAACCAGCGATTGAGAATTGATCGACTATTAGAACATTCTGATGATTTCCAAGTAGTTGGAAAATTTGCTTGAGAACTTAAAAACTTTTACCGAGTTCTAAAGACTTTTTTGCAAAGTTTGTTCAGTGAAAGATATGGTCGTAAAAACTTTTTATTCGAAAGTACTTTTCAAGAGCATTGAAATCTATTATGCCGAAAGTATGATAGCAATTCTAATTAAGCATTTTTAAGGAAAAAATGTTCTTTGTCTTATCACATCACACATTTACTACTTGATAATAATGTTTTCCTAATTACTAACAAAATAAACCGCGTTAAGTTTGTACTTTTTATTCCTTTAAATCTGTATTCAGAAATACACAAATCAACGGTCATTTTTTTACACGTCAAAATCATTATTATGAAAATATTACATTAGGTAGTTTATATGTTATTTTCAAAGTGAACACATTAATCTTCAGCAATATATTCCAGTACTAAAAGGATAACATAATTATAATTGATTATAATTAATATGTCTATAATTATATGCTTTTGAGTCATGCAGAATTGGATCCATATATGTATAATTTTCAGGAAACTGTTAAGAAAGGATTATATCCAGCTGCTGCTAAAATAAAACTTATAATTTTCATTAGATATTATATGTAAAAAAATATTTTACTTTAATTTATAACGTTGCTCGCTAACATTCTCATTCACAATACACACACGTAATTAACAATCTAATCGAACCGTCGCAAAAAAAGCCCATATCCCCAATACCGCTTTAATATCCTTAACAATTTCTTTCAACCCCGACGCAATTTTCTCAACCCACCAGCGGCGCCGCATCGAAATTCTCCTCCACGCCTCGCTCCTGCGCGATAAAAAACAAAACGCACCAAAACAGCGCCGCGCCAGAATCCGCCGCAGCGCTGCGGAAGGGCCAAGGCAGGCGGCAAAAAGGCTGGCGCTGCTAAAATTCTATCGGCGAAACGTCTATAAAACGCCGGCGCACGAAAACATTCGTGTGTGCAGCAGCAGCAACTACGTACACACATACACACACACACACACACACACACACACACACACACACACACACACACACACACACACACACACACGTACACACATCAGCCGCTCTACTTATCCTCCAGCAACGGAAGACGAGATATAGAGATCGAGAGACAGACAGCCCGAGAGAGATAGACAGATATATATATATATATATATATATATATATATATATATATATATATATATATATATATATATATATATATATATATATATATATATATATATATATATATATATATATATATATATATATATATATATATATATATATATATATATACCCACAGACACAGCGAGCGAGGCTATATACACACATACATACATACATATATATACGAGTGGAAGAGATGGAACGCCGAGGTGCAGGAAGGAGATAAAGACGGCGAATAAAAGGGAGAAAGAGAGACGGAGTACACGCTCGTGCACGTGCAGATACACACATACATATATACAACGCGCACCAGCGTATTGGATTTCGGCTGGTTGCGTGCTGCGAGCAAGCAAGAGAGAGAGAGAGAGAGAGAGAGAGAGAGGGCTGCGTGCGTTGTCCTCTCGCGAGGCAAAGCGCAAGGTGGTTGAACCCTCGCAAAAAGCCGAAGCTCAAAGCTCTATATATATACTGCGGTGGTGGTGGAGCGAGAGCGCGCGCGCGCGCGCGCGGTGCCGGGCCGAGCGACTGACATCGCGCGGGTGCGTGCGCGCGTGTTGGTAAGAGGGAGGGGGTGGGTGGTTGGGTGCTAGAAAGAGGTATAGGTGGAAGAAGAAGAGGAAGAGGAAGAAGGTCGGGGCTCGCTTGCTTGCATCAGCAGGTCTGCGTGCTTTGTACAAGGCGAGCGAGGCGCGCGCGCTGCCCCTCGGGAGGAGCAAGAAATGTGCCTAGCGTCTAACGTCGGAGGCCAGGTGTATATAGGTAAGAGGGTGTGCGTGCACGCGGATACGCATACGGCGGGGAGTGAGGTGGGTGGACTGGAATTACACTCTGGAAGTTCAGTGGGGAGATAATTGGAGTGGAATCGAAGTTTGATTGAAGGAAATTTTTTAAACATCCTTGACTTGTAACAGTATTGTGGAAAATAAAAATAATATAGTGAAAAGTAATTTATTAGCACTTGTAAACTCTTTGAGTGAAAGACCAATTTAACCCATTAACTCCGAGATCCTTAAAAAGTCGAAGGAAAGTTATGGAAAGCATTTAAAAATGTGTTTTAGTCTTTTAATAACCGATTTTTGCAATTAAATTTTTCTTCATTTTTTCATATTTTCTCAACTTTTATCTGACCAAAATACTGACTAAAGTTTGAGTAAAATTGAAATTTTGTTTCGTAACTTGAGTTAGAGTGAGAAATATTTATTGAAGGTGTTTAATATATCGAGTTTATCACGAGGTGTTGATGTAACACTATTCATTCTAAAATAGAATACAATTTCACTCTTCAATAGTGTTACGCTTCGAATCTACGGTTTACAATTTTGGAATTTACTCTTAATAATGTGGTTAGATCAACTCATTAGTGGAGTGAAATTCGGTGACGAAATTTAGTTTCATGTCTAAGTGTACGACTGTATATGCTTATAAACAAACTCAAACGCATGTACGTACACGCACGCAATACATACGCACCAATCACTAAAGAGGATGTTCGCATTATACACGCAGGTAAACCACAATCACATACAAACGAAAGCACAGATAAACAAACAAAGAAATTTAGACTCACGCAGGCATAGACACAACCTGAGAATACAAAAGCTCATCACACTATACGTGCATAAATACTAGCACAGCTCTACAAATGTATATAATACACACGAGAACAACAGCCACGTAACGTAAGCACATAGACAGGACGCAAGTGTATAAATGTTTGATACATCACTAGACTAAATGAATATATATGTGGACACTGAATTACACGCAAACATACAGGCAAACGCCCGGAATTCTATACTGTAGAATTCAAACTAGGTATTATGCTGGTATGCATGCAGTGAAAGTATTTGCGTGGGTAGCAAGACGAATAAAGAATGTCTATGCGCTACTGAAAAAATTTAGATTTTGCGACAGTCTTTGCCGTTTATTCCGAATTCTAAAAAATAAAACGTGTTTGCCCTTTTCCCTAAACCTTAAGGGTAGTACTAAATAATACCTCTGTGCTAAATAATTATCTGCTAATGATTCATCGTCGTATTACCATGTCTCTAATAATTGCTGTCTCCTGGCTCATGATTTGTAAGAATTCTTAAAAATATATCACAAGAATGAATTCTAACTTTTGTTTTAATATGACAACAAATTATACGACTAATTCTGACACATTCTTAAAAATTCTTTCAAATATTTACAAATTATTTCTTTCTTAGAAATTTTGTCAGAATCTGCAAAAACTAACGAGAATAGTGGTCAAATATTTGTATTTCATACCATCAAAAAAAGTTAAAAATTCTTAGTTAAATGTAAAATTTTAACTTTTAAACAACTAGAGAAGCTATTAAGAATTATTTTTAGTTATGAGCACTTTTCACATATAATAGCTACTATAATATAATTATGTATACATAAGTAGATGCAGGTCGAGTTTGGTAAGCCATTTCTCATTTCCACCGTAAGTTAAATGTTAATTACCTTATGAGTTGAATGTTAACATGCCTTTTATAAAAGTACAATAATATTTTGATATTAATTTTCTAAAAAAAATACATATTTCTAGCAAATTATTAATTTATATCAAGCTTTTTCTATGGGAAGAAAATAAATAAATTATACTCTTTGTAAAAGAAATCTATATTGAACAAAGGTATTTATATTTTTTTTAATTAACATTTTAAACAAAGACTGAACTATTTTTCAGTAGCAGTAAAAATACAACTCTTTGAAAGACAAAAAATAACAAGATAAAGCTTACATTGTATACTTTTATAAACCTCCTAAAATGTTATATTTACATAAAATATCTAAAATTGTATTATTCCATAAAATTCATAAAATTTAATATTTCTATAATAAAATCTTTATCCGTATTCTCCAAAAATCACACGCATCGTTCACTAATTTAACCACATCTCAAAACCATTCCTGCAATTTTTCCGAGTACTAACCTTCCGAAACCCGGAGTAATACCCGCCTCGACCGACGCGAATTTCCCGGAAACAAATTCATCATGCAAATAACGTCGTAATCCCGGGTCCGCGAAAGCCCTCAAAACGCTTTACTCCGAAAACGACCGTATGCGCGCGGGCGCGCGCGCGCTCTCTCTCTCTCTCGCACAAAACTAGCGCGAAATAGGACGACGACGTCGACGCTTTCGCTCAAAGCTTCGCGAAGGCTAGTCGCGCGTGAATAAATCAGAGTCCCGCGGCGGCGGCGCATCTTGGAAAGCAAGCGAGGACATGCACATCCTTTATACTGAAATATGGCTTCGTTTATATTTAATATGCAAGCTGAATATTGACATGCTTCATTTGGATTTCGTGGAAATTGAGGTATGTAGTGAGCAATTAAAATATAATTCTTGGTTGTATTTCAATCCAATATAGGTATGGTATTACGTCAATGAGAAAAAAAAATTAAAATAGTTACAATTATAATTAAAAGAATATTTTCTAAGTAATGCTCTACCTTGCACGAGGGGTATGCTATTAGATAATATATTCTATAAATTGATTTAAATTTAAATTTCTTATTGTGATAAAAAAATGTTTACCAAAAGAACTACCGTATTAAGGTGATGTTAAACCCCCAGTTACCGGTAAATACCAGGAACTACTTTTCTCGCGTCATTTTCAATTTTGAGAAAATATCTCTATGGAAAGTTATTGTTTTTGATTAGGACAACAACGTTCCATAGTGATATATATACTTAAAATTGAAAATTAAATGGAAAAAGTGGGTGGATTTAGCATTACCTTAAACTACAAATGTCTTCAATAAATTTAAGAATGATCTTAAACAGCTGATTCATCTTCCGAGATTTCTAAAATCTCAATCGCACATTGACGACCACTTCCTTAGTGAAACAAACTACTCAAAATATTTACGTACACAACGAAGACTGACGCATTGCCTTAAAGCATCCACCTCGGCAAGCGTAAAACATCCATATCTCAGGCGAACTTTCACACTTATCTCTCCAACCATAAACACGCTAACCATAAAACATCCTTCTCGTCCTGCATCATAGGACACAACAATGCTCGCTTGTTCGCTCGCTCGCGCCTCGTCAAGTCCCGCTACACACAACCTTACACATCTGCATTAGTTCTCTCCACTCTCCTATCCACACTCGCGCGCTCCTCTCCGCACACACACACACATACCCGAAGGTGAAATATACGAACGAGCGAGCGAGCGAGCTTCGTTAATAATGCAGCAGATTCTATTACGATTGCGGGGTAGGCGAATTCCGATTCAACGCACGACGGGCTCGCTCGCGAGCTTCGGCTTGGCCGGCAGCCGTCGTATATACGGCTGTATGCGAATTCTGCGGCGGCGGCGGCGGAGCTGGACAGAGACGGAGCGAGTCAGCACACGCGGAGAGAGAACAACGCGGCTCTCCGGGGCCTCGTGTGTATGTGTGTGTACGAATGCGCAGAAGTGGATGTGTGTGCATACATCGTATACATATAGTGCTGCTGCTGCTGCGTGTGCAGCGAAGCTGTCCGAAGAGCGGGCGGAGAATTCGTGAGAGGGATGATGTAGGAGAAGATTCGGCGGTGGATTGGATTAGGAGAGGGTTGAGAGGTATACGGCGATGGAGAGGGTAAAAGTGAGGAGGAGGGTTGACGATCGGTGCCGAAGGAATATCTTGGGGTGATTTGGATTGTAAAGGGAGGTTGGGGCTTTTGGAGGCTTGGATTGTGAGAAAAATTGACGATGCATCGTTTACGATAAATGTAGCATTTAGCATACAGTTTGTTTAATTACAGATCATTGAGTTTTTGAGAATAATTTTATCTGACGTAGGTATTATTGTTAAAAAGAGGCTTAAATCATATTTAGGTGGAAGTTAACTTTCCACTTTCCACGAGCAAATTTATAATTTTGATTTCATATTGACGGCTCAGCAGCAGAAGAATCTGTTAACTCGGAGTGCGCTCGAAGAATAGGTTAACAGGTAATTTTAATTAAAAACTTTCTATTTTAAATACTTGCTAAACATTTTATGTCAACAATAAAATTATTCTTAGCTACTGCAGCTGTATGGAGATTCAAAAAACTTCTCTTTTGCAAATTGATTTACTTTGGTTTGTAGAGCCTGTAATAGATTTCTTCATATTTTTAAAGGAGGATGCCTACAGATTTATAATCATAAAGCCGTTGAAGGGGACCATATAAAACTAATATCATTATTTAGAGCTCGTCAAAACATGAATTTTAGAAAAAAAATTGACCCTTAAGATGTGAAAAATAAGAGGAAAATGGGGTGAAAATTCATAAAAATAAGCAGAAATTTACGAGTATAGTTAGACTTTGGCTTCCTCTTAGAGGAAGCTTTGTAATAGTAAAAAAAAAGTTTTCTTAAAAACATGTTTAGAAATATTTTTGGACCATTGACAATCAAAATACACTATTTTAAGAAAATGTGTGTACGGATGTGTGTATGTGTGTGTGTATGTGTGTGGGTGTGTGTGTATGTGTGTGTGTGTGTATGTTTGGGTATATGTACATGTGTGTGGCTGTGTGTATGTGTGTGCGTGTATGCGTATGTGTGCGTGTGTGCGTGTGTATATCCTTCTGTATCTCGAGTAATTTACGGTAATAATTAATGTTTCAGGGCTCATGTTTTTTGTTTCTGGCGTAGGAAGAGTGCTGATGAATACAATTTTTAAGTTTTTGATGCTATTTTGTTGTTCTATCAATTTTTCGATTTTTGAGTATCAGTTTTTTAGGTTTTTTAAAGGTTAAAATTAATATAATCAATTTGAATAAAATGCATTTGAAAAAGCTTAAAATTAATAAGAAGGAAATAGAGAAATTAAAAAAAATGTATTCGAATAAAGAAATTCATATTGGAAAAATTTATTTAGTTTGAGGAAGCTAAGTGCTAATGAATTGGCAGCGGTTTTATATTGCTTTAAATGGGACAAATCCATAGATATTTTTTTTCAGCTTTCCCTGCACTTAAGGATATTATTTTTTTTAATAAAATTCATTTCTAAACGAGCTTTTAACGATGGTGTTGGTCATATCCGTTCCGATGAGAGGGTCGCTCTATAGCGATGTAAGAATGATCGCTCGTTTTATAACGAGATAAAAGAAACAACCCAATTTTTGTGACTTTTGACTCCTATCCAAATGTTGTATAAATGGACATCGAAGAATTAGAACTAAATTGAATATCTTTATAAGTATTTGCACATATATATATTTATATTTATATGTATTTATAAATGTATTGATCTAAATTAACAGTATTAATGTAAATGTTGTAGAAATTTAAAACAAAAAATTTATATGATATCGAGTGTCAAAAATTAATTCGAAGATTTAATTTTAATACTTTGTACGTGAACAAAGTAAGTAAACGTACAAAGGCTGTTCATCAGATTGAAATAGAAAAAACAAAATGTATATACAATCGACTAATTAAAAAATTATCTATGCATATACTTTCATGACGCTCACGCGAGCATTTATTTCTAACACATTGTATAATAGCGCACACACCAAACTCACGCAACCACTTAATCGCCCCATTCTCCGAGACCTAATCACTCAGAAGCCGCGAGCTCTGCAATTTCGCAAAGTTTATACATTTTCCCTCCCGCACGCAGCGCCAAACGCTCGCTCGATAGCCGCGCGCTGGTCTCAAAAGAAGCCATATTCCTCGCACTTTCTCAGAGAGCGAAACGACGAAAAGGCCAATTTCCATGCGTACGCAGGAACGAAAGACCTTACCCGGCCGCGCCGAGCACTCGCGTAAACACGGGTTTTCGCTTACGGGCGCCAGCGCCGTGGTACCGTGTATGTCTGTGTGTGTGTGTGTGTGTGGGTGTGGGTGTGGGTACAGTATGCGCTATCAGCAAGCTGGTGGGTACTGGGTATATAATTGCGTAATGCCGCCAATTGAACGTTTTGCGCCGTGTGCGTGAGCGCCAGCTGCGCCTTTTTCTCTATGTTTGCTCGCAGGTTCGTGCGGTACCGGAAAAAAGGCTTAGAGGGAGAAGGAAAAATATACTTTGCATAGAAGGGCGGGAAGAGGCGAGGAAAATTTACCGTAATGCTTCTTGTGTTAGTTGTTATATTAAAGATGGTACGTAGCGGTATGTACAGGAGGTATTATAACTTAGGATAGAATTCTGCGCTTTAATTATCATTAACTTATAGTGCTATTATTAAATACTTTATGTTCTTTCTTTTACATTATTATGATACATCAAGTAAGGTATGAACTAAGACATTATAGTCTTATAACAGTTTTTCTTTTTTGACGTAATAACACGTATCATTCATGATTGAGTCCAAAAATAGTAGACTTCCAAGCTATAAAAGAATGCAATGAAAAAATCAGTCAAACCCAAAAAATGAAATATTAAATGTTTTTAGTAATATTCATCAAAATCATCAAACGCTTGTACTAGGAAAAATTATAATTACAAAATAAAAAAAAATATTGTTATTATGTGAATAATATTTTTATTTATTTACGAAAATCTTATGCAGATCCAAGAAGAATTAATTTTATCACTGGGTGAATTTTTAACATTTATTTAATAGTCAATTATCAATTTCTCCGAGTCAATATTATATTTAAAGCGAAAGAAGACAAATGAACAGCCTCTTCTTCATTAACATTTCGAGGGTCAATGCCGTCCTCTTAAAAACTGATAAGTATTATTCAAACTTGCCATCTGCGAACAACGATACCTTTTGATTTTATATATATACACAATTATATTTACAACATCTGTTTGTATAGCTGCTCATATATGTATCATTGGGTAATTTTTACGTCTCGCTGCCCGTCCTATCCACCATATAATATTGACTTTGAGAGATTGATAAATGAATTTTAAACAAAGCATACAATACAGACTTTCAAATTAAGTTGTAAGTAATAATAAATATTGACGTAAATTATATATTTTATCAATCCATCATTTATAAATTTTTTGTTTTGCCTTGCATTTTCCAAATAATGATATATATGCACAAAAATATTTCTACAGCTATATTCATCTTAAGTCAAGCATATTCATAAAATAAAATAAGGGGAACACATGGTAAAAAATTTTTGAATAATCGAAAACATTCTTTGCATTTTACCTTGGAACGACATTTCTACAAAGATAACGTTAAATTTCAAAACGAAATTTTTCATGATACAGCTACCTATAGTTTTATTTTTTCATTTAACAATATTTCAAACTAGTAAAATTTTAGATTGAAATTGCTATCGGTATAGATTTTACATAAGCGACTCCACACACAGAACGCGGTTAGCAGTCTTGCGTTTTTCACAAAACACGTTTTCTGCTTACGAGCGCCACTGTACAGATTCTAAAAATTCCAATGGGATTCTATTCGTTTCGAGCATGACCAGTGGCGACACCTAAATTTTGGAACGTCGGGAGATAAACTAAACATATCTATATATATCATATATGTAGTAATAGTTTCAAGACTTTTGTTGTTGTCATTCTTGTCAACTCGAGCGCTGCGATCGTTTCTTTATCCCCTCCAAGCAGACGCGCATAGCGAATTCGTAATTGCACCGACCTTCGCGTTATCCACTTTTATATATTTTTTAAAAAACACCTCAACTTAAGTAGTTCTTTATTTATAAAACAACTTTGTATATTTTTACATGATTTGACTTAGTAGTAATCTTAAAGAAATAATATAACATTTTTTACCTTCATCTATTCATCCTTATCGCTACAAACACATCAGGCTACCCAAATAAAATGGCCCAACAAGACTGACATCTCTATACAAACCAACAAAACAAACAAGCAAGCGCAAGAGAGAGAGAGAGAGAGAGAGAAGTCGACTATACTGTTGGATTATTATATCTCGCATAACGCGCGGCGTAAGCGCTCCTGCGTACGCGCGGCATTCATAAGATAATTGCGTAATCTATTCCGCGCGCGCCCCCGTCGCCTACTCGCACAATCAACGGGCCCTCCTTGCGCTCGAGCCGCGCGCTATACTGCAGCGCGGGGGGTAACTCTCGACTGTACACACACATATATATATATATATATATATATATATACATGTGAACAGAATATATATATGTGTATATATATGCAACGCGCCTATGATCCTGTGCGAGAGGGCGAAATTATAGCGCGGGGAATGCATGTAATTTCCGCGAGGCATAAATACGCGAATTGAATATCGTATTTAGGCGGTAATGAATATAAGGCGCAAGCGTAAGCGCGCATAGCTGGAGAGAAAAGCGTGGAAAAGCGTTAGTCTTACAGAGCGCATCGGCTAATGCGTGTGAATTACGTGTGTTTATGTAGCTAGGGGTAGGTGTGCTTTAGCTCCACCGATTGCGTGAGTCTAGTTCTCGTGTTTGTAACAAAGTATAGCCTGGTTTAGATTGGGATTGGTGTGTGTATTTTTTTGGGGAAGGGGAATTTTTGGAGTGGAGTGTACGTATGAAGGAGCTGTTATTAGCAGGGGAACTGAGGTAGAGCCATGCATTATGTTTTGTAGTTGAATTAAATTCGTATAAGTAGATGTTAAGATAAACGGAGTTTAGAAACTGTTTGCGAACTTGGAGAGATGAATAAATCGGAGCAAAGTTAGCGATAACATTTATAGTTAAGTTATGAGCTTAATGAATATAGACGCAATAAGTTTACTCTGCGTGTCTAGGTAACACCTCTAAGTAGCTGTTATAGCGTGTAAGCTGTGATTGAAGTTAAGGATGATCTTACCTAATCGATATAGTCATATTAAGCTGATACCATTTTATAATTTGTAGTTTGAGTAATAATAAAATTAAATATAAATAGATCATCACTTAATTTTTACTTGAAAAAGTCTAATGTGTATTTCAGTAGAAACATACAAACCTAGCCAGACTCTGCTAAAAGATCTGATTTATCCACTTCGAATAACAATTTTAATTATTTTCTCAGGTATAATACAATATTTATTATAGCTCACTAAAGATAATTAATAAAACTAAATGCACACATTTATGTATTTTTAGTATTATTAAACATTATTTTAGGAGTGAAGAAACTTAAAGTATAAATATATTGTATCACGTGCTATAAGAAAACTCTATACTAAATCTTTTTGAAATTTTAAGAACACTCTATTGCTAATATTATTATAAAGAAAAATATTTTTTAATTTATAATGAGCTCCAATGCTATTCTGTCTACGATTTGATTTAAAAACGTATTTGTTAACAGTTTTACGATCAAATGATTTATCTAAAATTAAAAGATCAAAACAATTTAAACCAACAACTTTCTAGTCTATAAACGGATAGTTATGTAATTATATAGAATTTTTTCAATTAATTGTTACATTTCAAAATTTTTCAAAATCTCTTACGTAGCAACATACTCATCCGCATAATGATAATTTCTATAATTTCTTTTTAGTTTTCGATTACAGATAAACTGTTTAATCGTATAGCTGTCAATCACATTTTTTCAGAGCACAGTTTTCCAAAAGCTAGACAATATAGTACATGGTCTCCAAATGAATTAAAAATATTTGTTCTTCTTTATAATATTGCCAATAAAGTAAACCCAAAGGTAAAACCATTTTTCCGAGTATGTCCTTAAATAACAACTTTTTCATAGGCTTAAGAAACAAAATCGCATCTGAAGTCATCTTTTTGTTGACTTTTCGTTGACTTGACATACTTACGCCTATGAAAAAGTTGTTAATTAGGGACGTTCAGAAAAATGGTTTTACCACTGGGTGGCCCTGAAATTTTTAAAAAGATATATTGTATACGTATAGTTTCTTTATAATATATAGTGCAAATACCTATATATACTTAATACATTTCATTTTGTCAAATAAGTTACGATCGTATTTACTAAATATAATTGCTTCATCGTGCAATATTGTTAAGTTTCATCGAAATTAAACAATAAAATAATTCTAACCCCTGATTAAAATCTATCAATATAAAATATTACTTCACAGTCAACCAACGATCACAACCAAGCTAAGAGAACCATCTGCCCCATTCTTCATCCTCCTACGCGTACAACGAAAAATCTTCAAAGGTCAGCTGCCGCAGCCTCGCTCGTTACACCTTTCGCTCACCTCTCTCCCTTTCCCTTCCCCATCGCAAAACGACACCACAGACAGCAGAATCGATCTAAAACAATCGCCTCCCCCCTCACATCCCATACCCCTCTCACCGTCTACTCCCGCAAGCTACGACCCCCCCCCCCCCCCCATCAAAGTCAAAAGTGCGAGGCTCAGCTGTGCAGAAAGCAGCTAGCTATAGCTCCCCCCTTGCAGCATCATCATCCAGAGATGCATCCGCAGAGACGGAGCAGCAGCCTGGCCGAAGATTCGCTCGGGCGTAATCATCAATGACGCGTGTCATCGGATAAGAGCGGCCAGCAGCAAGCACACGATAATAACCCTCTCTCACCTATACGCTGCACGCGCGCGCGCGCGTCGCGCACGATCTCACCCCCCCGAGCGACGCCTATATACACACAGTCGAACGGGCGGACATCGCCGCCGCCCCGGACCTACACACACACACACACACACACACACACACACACACACACACACACAGAGAGAGAGAGATATACGCAGAGGCAGAAGCAAGCGCAAGTCTACTACGGAGGAGGAGGAGGAGAGGAAAACGCACAGACGGCGATATCGACCGTAGCCTCTGCGCGCCGTCGCCGCCGCCGCCGTCGTATAGTCGTCGTTCGTTCCCCGACCTGCCCCACACGCGCCTCCTTCTCCTACGCCGAGGCCGGGCATCGGCTGTGTATGTGTGTACACGTGTGCGTGTGTGTGTGTATACTCGTCCCCGCGCGCACGGCGACAAGAGCTTCCTTATTTTATGTCGTTTCTCGCGTCTTCAGTTTCTGTTTCTTTTTCTTTGTTTTTGGTTGGTTTGAGGAAGTAGGGGAGGCTTCCTTTACTGCTGATGACGATGCTGCTGCTTTGTCTGACGAGTTGATTTTTAGTGGGTAATAGAGGGTTGTAGGCGCTAGGATAGGAGATGGAATAATTGGGTGCGTTGGAGAATTCTTGGGGAGGGGGAGGGGGGGTGAGAGAAATTGAGTTCGTGCGATGGTATCAAAGTGTACCTACTTGGAATTTTGGTATAATGGTTTTTAAAACGATACACATCATTGTATTTTTTTATATCGTCATATATTGCACCCCTAGAACAGAACTTATGACAACTCAAACATTTTTATATTTGATTTTTGCACACAAAATAAATCATACAACTCAAGGCTCTTTATACACTTTCAAAATTGGGTAGAAGAGGTCTAGAAACTCTTAATTAATAAAATTAAAAAAATATTATTTCATGAAAAATTTACATTTCTTGCTTCGTTTTGTAAAAGCATATTTCGAGTTGTCTTGTTTAGGAATACAATATGTTGTCAGTGCAACGTTCGTTAGTGAAAATAACTGATAAATGACTGTAAAATTCATACGAAAGTATATCTTTATAAAGCCCTCGTTTGCAGATAATTGTCTGTCAAAAATAACAGACACAAATTTTTTGCTATGTGTTAATTGAAATAAATAAACATTTATAGGTATAGGATATGAAGATATAGGCATATGAAGATAATTTAGCTAAAGAAAAAGACTTTTTATTCTCATTTTATACACAATAATAATATTTTCATTGTTATAATATCGCCTGTTTTGAGAAATATAGTTCACTGTTCATTCTTTTAAAACAATGATTTTTGTTATTGAAGTTTATTAAATGTTTACTACTTTTATTTCTTTTATAAATCTTGATTAACTGCAACCACAACCTCATATACGTGTTAGTCTATCGTTTCATACATTTTTTGTAAAGCCATTTAAATTATTTTCAGTCAACATACGATGTAACTTCAATGAAAAAATATTTATTTAATTTTTATCTTAATTAATTCAAAAAAATAAATTCGGAATATCTTTTCACTCATTAATCTCATTGTATCGATTTCTGTATTTCTGCCTTTCGCCTTCCGCCTTCTTTCTTGCATCTTCTGTTTACCATGTCTCTTTCTCGTTTTCATTCTCTCTACGCATATCCCTATTTCACTCTCTCGTTTTGTTACTGCTACGTTCTACTTCCATATGGCACCGGCCATGCCATGAAAGCGAGTTACTTTGTTTCTTATTTGCTGCGTTGCCGAGGCAAGAGATTCGCGCGGAGGCACGCATTGTGTGTGAGCCCGTCATATTTGTCGTTTTATGAAGAAAGCACAAAAAAAACATGCGGTAAAAATGAGAGCGGTGGAAATTAAAAATGTTTTCAACTGGATTTTAATAAACAGAATTGCTGCGCGAAACATTCTACGACTTCTTACACTTTATTATCATATTTTCTTTAATAAGTGACAGCGGCAATCTTTTTTCTGGTGATAAAGACAATTTTTTTAATAAGATGACCTTTAGGATGATCTCAAAGTTAGAATTAACAATGAATATTACATTGTTATTATTATTACAATAACATGCAACAATAACAGTTTTTCGTTAATTCTATTGTTGCTCCTTTTTGCTAGTTTATTTAAACACATCTTAAAAATGTTCAATTAGATATGCTTGTCTATCGTGTTGATCATTTAGAAAAAATAAACAACGATATTACTGATAAAATGTCAAAAACGTAATTCTTTGCTATAACAACAAACAAAAATTAAAGGTTAATTTCGCTTTCAGGTCGTAAAAGGAGTAATATTTATAAACATAGGAGTATACAACTAATAAGATGTAACAATACTGTTTAGAAATATAGCGATGCATGATCGGCAAGTAGTAAGAGTTTAGGATTGGTCAGACATACTCGTCTAA
Organism: Gastracanthus pulcherrimus; assembly: GCA_949152435.1. Lineage (NCBI taxonomy): Eukaryota > Metazoa > Arthropoda > Insecta > Hymenoptera > Pteromalidae > Gastracanthus > Gastracanthus pulcherrimus. The sequence continues at coordinate 28,869,398 of OX424574.1, read as the reverse complement.
TTTAGATTGCCATTCGACAACAGCAGGGTATAAAACTCTCAAAAATGCAAACAATTCAGGTACATGCCCATTCATTAAAAACGCACAACAAAATTATTTATCTACAGTACTATTTACATTTTCATTCAATTATTATTCCTACACCTCAGTTCTTTGCTCCTATCGCGCAATGAATGCGGAACAAACCAAAACTCTGAAACACGCCGAAAAAAAGCCCAACTCAAACAACTCTAATTCCCGCAAGGCGAAAAACTTCCCGCGCACGAAACAACGAGCGAAATAAAAAAAATCCTCCCAAGCACGTCCAAAAGAGAAACAAAACAAAACAGGCAGCAGCCAAGCACCCTGAAAGCGTCGGTGGTAAACGCCATGCACAAGAGAGAGATGAGAGAGAGAGAGTCGCGGCTTGCAGCAATTCGGCAGTTTACGGCCAGGTAGACCGTATAGTCACACACCCACACACACACAGACACAGCCCGCAGCCGTCAGGTGAATTCTCCTACTCGCTCTTTCACCCCTCGATAGCCCGTCATTAAACGCGCAAAGCTCTCTCTCTCTCTCTCTCACTCTCTCGCGCCGCTGAGACGGTAGAGAGGGCAACGATACGAGGCCAGGGTTGTAACGCAGTCTCTCCCTCGTCTAGACGGCCGTGTCTCCCTCTCACACTCTCTCTCTCTCTCTCTCTCTCTCTGCCACTCACTCGGAGCCGCCGCCGCCAGGAATTTACTGCCCCGGCGGCCGTTAATGCCATCATACTGCGCAGACGGCGGCGAGCCGGAGTCGTAAACTCGCACGATCGCACACGCCGACGCGCCGGAAAAGGTACTCACGATGCGCAACCCCCCCTCGCGCGAGCGCGTGTGCGTGCCGGTGCACGTAGACGCGAGAGAGGTGTATATATATGTATAGGTAGTGCTACTGCTCTGCGAGAACTCCTGCGCCTATAGTGCGCGTGCATGGGGAGGCGTTAAAAGGAGGGAGGAAAAGGAAGGAAGGCTGCGCGAGGCTGTCTCGCTTTCGCGCGGTGTTTTCCCTGCTACGGGGAGGATGGGGAGGACGGGTGCCGTGGAAGCCGGCGACCGATATATCGCCCGGGGCGGTGTGGATTATGAGGATCGTTGTCTTGATTTTTTTTGTGTGTTTTTTCTTTTTGTTGGTATTGGAGAATTGATGAGTTCGCTGCGTTATTAAAAATTTAGATTGAGGAACTTTGGCTGATAAGGCTGGAGTAATAAATGATTTTATATGTAATTATGTATTACCATGTGGGATTGGGTATAATTGTATATATCTGTGTGTAATTACAAACTATGTATAATGTAAAAAAAGATAATACCATACTATGAAAACCTCGAGAGATAGAACATAATGATAAAAAATATTTAACTCTGATTGAGAAAGATTTGGCGTCAATCTGAGATTTTTACTCATATTCTTACTAATGTTACATAAAATGAATTACAATATATCGTAAGAAAAACTATTAACAAGAGTAGATGTCCCGATTGCTACCAATTTCAAGCTTTCAATCGTAATAATGCAAATTGATCTTTAAAAATTATAGAAAACAATTGAAAAAGTAAGTAAAGTCGATAGTTTATTATAAATATTGTTATGTTAAAGTATCAATTTTTCATACATGCTAACTAAAAGACCGCTGCTAATTGCTTTAGCAGGACGCTTTTTCAAAGAGAGATTCTAATAAATCGAGTTTGAGAATTTAATAATGGAAATTCGCATTCAATAAAGTAAACTCATTAACAGACACACACATGTTTAAGTATTGCCAGTCTGAGATAGTCTTAAAACATAATTAAAATAATTTTCATCATATCTCTACGAAAAATTTTTATAGTTATTTTTTATTTAATATTGTTCATTAAAAAATAATACACTACTGATCTTTAACAGTATATTTTATTGTTGAGGTCTATCAGAATAAAAAATTATTTCTAAATTTACTAAAATTACCCAATTTCGAAAAATACGTATTCAAAATTCAATTTTAATTCTTCAACTAAAGCAGCGTTCAGGTAATTGCTAGATACATATATTGAAAAAAAATTATGTATATTTTAAGAAAACGCATATATTTTCAATATGTTTAACATATAAAAAGAGACAACAACATTTTTCTTAATATTTACAAATTTATGTTCTTCTATTTCTTTTACAAAAAGAAAACTTTAAAATAATTGCAAGATATATCAATTAAAAGCAAATTACGTGTACCTTATGAAAACATATATATTTTCAATATATTTAACGTATATAAATAATCAAAAAAAATTTTTTTGAGTTTTGAAAGTATTTTTAAGGTACTATTTTTTATAAAAAATGTTACTTAATATCCAATCAACTCCAAAATCTAATCAGTTCTAAGTTAAAATACCTCGTATGTCTGCAAAATTTCAGCTCATAACATCCTCCCATTGAAGAGTTATCGTACATTTTTTTATCACATACACACATACATACATAAATACATATATATACATTCTTTAAAATCATCTTTTCTTGACTCAAAATCTCTGATAAAAAAATTTTCATCGTCACAAAGCTTTTTCTTTCAGAAAACAATAGTGGCAATAATTGGATAATTTATTTATTTAAGGTGTTATCAATAGATATATTTACCCTGTGTGAAACACAGAAAGGAAAAATTACAAAAAAGAAACAGGTCTCTATGAGATAAAGGCAATATATACGAAATAAATCTATCAGACAATAGAAGAAGAAAACAACAAATCATTGTAATACGCCTATTACAAAAGCTCATTCTAAAATAAAATAGTTCATAAACCTTTATTTATCATTCATCAGTATAAAAACAAAGCTAATTAATGACCTGTTACGAGTTAATATTTCTCGTATTTGATAGTAAAATGGCGGAACGCGGTTTTATACTTGCAGTTGGATTAACCGAAACCAGGCGCTCTGGCCACTGCGTCACTGTCCATTAGTCTTTATATTGTCTTGAGTTGCATTTCGGCTGAGTAGGCAGACTTCACACGTCATACGTGACAGGCCTTAGTTATGCCAGATAGAATGAAGAAAAGAACAACAAAACACTGAACTATCTCAACAAAACTGAAATCATCGAAATGAGTAAGAAAGAAAAGCTGGATTAAATGTAAATACAAATATATATATTAATTTATTTAATATATATTTATACTATAGCTACTTAAATCTTGTAAAAAAAATATAAGCTTTAAGACAATATTGTAATATGAAAATACCCTTATACGATACTATTATAATACAACATTATGTAAATAATAAATAATTGTATGATCTTATATACATGAACGCAATTGCTAATAGGTAATAAATTAATGTGATCTAAATGTAAAAAAGTAAATTAATAATAACAAATAAAAATTGTCAAAATAGTTAAGAAACTTGTCATTACGCTAAAATATCATGTGATTTTAAAATAACTTTCAGTTTTAAATTCATCTCACGAACCGGTATTAACATTTTGAAATTCGACTCTTATCTCGTCCAGAGTCGTCCTTGCCTACATTATATCATCACCTACATCAGTCTCGGTTACGAAGTGGAATGCCCAAGGGTACGTGTGAATGCAGCCCAGGAAGCAGAATATATTATGTATGTAACTGGTGTAGACGTTTAGAGTCCAAGAAGATTAAAAAAAGTGTTACACTATTTAGAGAAGTAATTAGTATGAAGAAAAACTTGGACTAGATTTGTAGATTGGACAAAAATATATTATTTAAGTTAACTATTATATTTACTTCTTTGTGTAAGATAAATATACTAGTATACTGTTTGTATTACCATCAATATTTTAACGCAAAATTTTTTAAATGTCATAATTAATTTCTCTTTTTCAAATATAAAAAATCCTAAGTTAAATTAAAAAGACAATTCATAAGGATATAATAATTAACATCACATGGCTCTTGTCTAATTGTTCTAACAACATCTACATTTGATTTATAAAGTTTTCCAAAATTAATGTAGATGAGTGGAGTATGCAGAACAACGTCGTTTAACCCTAACTTGATAAGGTAATTTCATTTCAGTGGAACTCCTCAAGTTGTTAAGCGATCAAGTCAATGATAAGGACACTGTCTACAAGATAAATCTTATATAAGAAAGTCGACGTAATAGAAGTTTAAAAGAACTCGAGTTTGAGAGAACTTATAACGAATATATAAGTTGACTTTAAAAATTTCTATAGCCAAATTATTACCAAACTAACTTTCTATCGACTATCTTTACTTTACAAATTACCTATCTAACAATATAATATTTACTTAAAAATATATGTACATTGAATTTTGTTTTAAAAGAATTATATTCACAACAATTATGGTTTGCTAAATAAGATGTTTACTTTGACGAAGTAGTTACAGACAAGAATCAGTCATCCTAATTATGTTACAAAGATTTTCATTATGGTTCTTTAATATAGATATTTTAAATTAAGTTCTTATTTGTTCTCTGTTAAATGTATAATCTTATATTATGCTATGTAGAGAAACTAATAACCACGTACCTTCTAATTTTAATTTAAACTCAAAATATCTAAATGTTACGTAATTAAAGCGAATCTGTCGTTGAATTTCAAATGATTTAGTACTGGCAATCATTAAAAGAACGATGTTTGATTATCGAACTTCTATCTTATGTGAGGTAATTGCAACAAAAAATTATGTTTTATTTTGTTATTTATAATCATTTATATTTATTTTATGAATATTTTTTAGTAAAAGGAATTTACTGTAGCTGTCTAGATTATAATTGAATTTTTAAAAGGTTAAAAAGAAATCTTTACTTATATTTTTTAGAAAATTCGAGTGTATTTACAACTAATTCGGTAACTGGATCCTCTACCATTTTACCTTTAAACCAATAGAAGAGAGTGGTACAGTATAATCAAGCTTTCATTATAAACATTTATGAGTTCTGGGCAACGTCTCATCAAGTGAATTTGGTGCATGTTGTGGTTTTATTAAAAACGATCTTGCATTTTTAATTTATAGACTACCAAAGTTATCGCACATATAACTGATTAGCCAATTTTCAGTAAGGCAAAAATTATTTTCGTAAGCTTACAATCTTCACTTTTGTATTTTAATAGATAAATGATTTTGTCGATTAAATTTGAACTCCACCAATTGTGTTCTGCACAGAGACACTCAAAGAATAAATTTCTCTTTGGAAAAACAATATTAGTGGCTGTAATCAAAGTTATAGATAAAATTGACTATGGGTGTTCATATTGCACGCTACTTTCTAACAATCATAAAATCGTCACTTTTGAATTTTCATAGATAAATGATTTTGTCAGTTATATTTGACCTCGTCTAATTTTTATTGTTTTAAAAGGCTCTTTAAAGAATAAATGTTTTTTTTTTAAATTATATATGATATATTTATATAATAAATGCGAGAATATATATATAATATATACGAAGAGTGAAATTAATTTTGCTCACTATTATACTCTGCATTAGCATGTTTCTGGTATTATTATTAGTAACTAGTAAACTTTGTTTACATGTTACTATAAAATATATCCTCAATACCCTCTCCGTAATCAAACTGCAATTTTTAAATATCACCTTTCGACACCAAAAGACACCCCTCAAAAATCACAAACCATGACCCGAATACGCGATATACACGATCTCCCATCAGCCCCATCATAACAATTACCATATCACCCTCAAAACCCACTAAAACCCCTTCAATTTTTCCCAACCTACAACCCCGTAAAACCATCATCCCTAAACGCACTACCGCAGAACCTCACCCTCGCTCCGTAGATAAATTTCCGTCGCTGAGCGAGCGCGCGCTTCCTTAATCAACGAAAATCGTCTTCGCCCTCCTCGTCTTGGCACGCTCCACCCTCTATACTCTCTCTCTCTCTCTCACTCTACCGCTACAACAACCAACGCAGCCAAGAGCGAGAGATGCAGCTCCTACGCGTCTAAAACGTCATTCCAAAGACAAAGAATGATCTCGTCTTGTGTGTAGCTGCTGCGCGGCTCTCCTCTCTCGGGCGTATACACAGGTACACCTACCCTCGAGCGTCGTAGCGCGCAGCACACGTGACTAGCGCAGCGGATCCCCCCAAGTAGTACAAAGACGTGCCTCGGCATCTATGCGCCTTTACCTACGTATATATAACGCACAACGCCGGCGTACGTATACACACGAGCTCCTCTGCACCCTAAACCTCGGGCGCGCACGTAAAGCTCGCTCCACTTTATATATAATACGAGCTCGTACGCGCGCGCGCGTGTGTAGAGGTATACACTTCTCCGAATATTCCGCGATATATACGCAAGCGCGCGCGCGCGCGTGTATATATGTGAGTATACATGTGTACGAGGAGGAATCCGCCTGCACGCACATTTCCTCATGAAGCGTATCATCGCGCGCGCTGCGCTGTACAAATCCCTCATCTACCCCTCTCTCTCTCTCTCTCTCCTCTTCGTTCGTTGATTCGCTCGAGCGGTGTGCGTCGTCGTCGTGCTATATAGCCGTGCCACCCCTCAGTCTGATGTCGATGTGTATACAATATAGGTATATGTATAGATGTGGGTAAGAACGCGCGGTGCTCGGTGCGACGCTCACGCAGACGTGCGGACGAAAATTACGACCTTCGCGACTCGTCTCTCAGCCGTCTCAATGTATATACATATATACGGCTGGGATATGTAGCTGTGTGTGTAGCTCTACGACGACGACGCGCGTAGACGGACGACCGGGCTTTACGGGTGCATCAGCGTAGCAAGTGTGTGTAGGTGTGTGTGTGTGTGTGTGTGTGTGTGTGTGTGTGTGTGTTTGACGCAGACGTATACTTTACGAGGGATGATCGTTCTTGTATGCACGATGCAAGGTGTGTGTACGCGTTTGCCTTTGTCGGTGTAGAGCGGTGGAGTTGACTGACTTTCTTTCTGTCTTTCTTTCTAGCACACTAGCACATTGAGCACATTGTATGTTAGTTGTTAACTTCATCGGAAAAGCGTCAATATAACACTCTAGATAGTGTGTAGGGAATATTGCCACAACGTTGCTTTGGTAACAAGAGTTTTTCTTTCAAGAGTTTTCAAAACCAGGCGCAACGTTGGAATTTTTGCTTTAATGGTAACAGATACATTTGTAGAAACGATGTTGTAACGATCTGGCAAGTAATCAACGTTGCTTTTAAAGTTTTAAAAATGAGCTGTCGACGTTTGAATGTCTTATTTCATGACAAAACAGGTTGTAGAAGTATTATGGTAACGTTGTAGTATCACGTCTATAACGATTCTATGTATTCAATTCGAAACGTATTTGACTTGAAATTACTAAAGTATGATATTCACGTTGGAGGTTCATTTTAACTATGTTGCTAAAGTAACGTGTACACTTGGTTCACAATTCTTCTGATTGAATAAGTTTGAATTCTTTTGAAATCCTTTAATGAGGTTTGCGAAAACTTGCATCGATCCAATGACTTTGCAGTATTTCAAAATATGCATAAGCATTCGATCAGAAGAATTGTACGTCAAGTGTAAATGTTTATTAAAAATTGCAAATCACAATCTCAAGCGGCAATGATCTGATGAACGAGTAACATCTGATATCTCATATGATTAATTTTATATCTCACTATTTGCACGTTTTTAATTATTTGCCAATGAATTCTTGAAAGCTACTGCAGCAACGTCCTCTACAATATAAAAAGTAGCACTTGAGCAAGTTCAGGAATTATTCCTGAGACGTTATAGAAATGTTCTAAGCATGTCTCTAATATTACGTTCTGAGACGTGGTACAACATTACAGGCTCATACTACTACAATATTTTGTCAACATTTCTACAACATGTCTTTTGCAACAAAAGCGATCATTTCAACATTTCACACAAACACACACAAACAAATACTTATGTAAAAACATCGACTAACACAATCCACAAGCATAATCATAACTCATATAATATACATGTCCATTTACACGTTTGTCGCAAACGCAAAGAAACGAGCACCCAATAAAAGCTCAACATAAGAATACGCACACATGTGCACAGCCATGTCAGGCTTGGTCAGAAGCACACAAACACAAGTGCCACATACGCACACACTCACAAAGTCAAACGACTGCCGCGTCTGATTGCATATTCACGTGAAGTACACGCAGTCCTCCTATATAGTCGTCATTCTGGAGAAGCATGCAGCGCTCGGCACGTAGCGGGCACAAATTCTTTCTTAGTCTGCAGCGCGCAGGCCAGGCAGGGCACGCTACATATACCAGGAGGAGCGCTCGACAAACAAAATGTGAAAAATACACACGCAGCACTGCTTCCGCTGCTGCTACTGCTGCAGTCCAAGGAGACATCTGACGAAAAAGAGCGAGCGGAGGCTGAAGAGAGATAAAGCTTAAAAGAGAGAAAGAAAGAGAGAGAGAGAGAGAATACGAGTGCACGCATACACAAGCGCGCGGCGGTTTTACTGTTTCGGAAGTCTAGTCGCTCCCGGCTATTCACCACCACCAACCATCCTCTTCTTTCAATCCCTCTTTCTCTCTCTTTCTCTTCTTCTCCATCCTCCTTGCAATCTTCCTCCTTTTTCCTTTCGCGGCCGCAGCACGGCGCGCGTTTTACGCAGGCTCCCTCTTTCCCACCCTCGCATCTCCCCGGCATCTCCACCCCTCCGGCGCTCCGTTTTATACGACCTTCCCCCCCCCCCCTCCTCCCCTCGTTGCGTATATATAGAGTCGCGCCGCGGCCAGACTAACACACCACCACTGCCGTCGCCGCCGCCGCCAAAGTCGTAAACCTGCATCCAGCCGCCGCGTCGTCGTCGTCTCCCGAGCTGTCTATCGTCCTCCACCTCCTCCCTATGCTCCTCTTGCTTCTGCCTCTTCTCTTCGTACTCGGGCACGTGTACGTGCGCGCGTACATATATATAGTTTATAGTGGAATGCGAATATGAGGTCGCGAGGGTATAAGAGCCATGGAACGAGAGACGACGAGCTTGAATACAACGAGCCAGGAGGCTGTGCAGCTCGTGTCTTTGTGTGCGCGTGTGTGTGTGGGTATACGGGGATTTTGAGATATGTTTTTCCCCGAAATTAATACAGAGTTTAGTCGCGGAGCAATAAAGAGGACGGGCTGGGAGAGGGGGAGGGGAGAGGTTTGAGCCAGACGGCAGTAAAGCGACTACGAGCCGAGCGCGGAGGCTCTTATTTTGACGGAGATAAGCGAGAGGGGAATTGGCGAGAGGGAGGGGGGAGGTTTAGTTGACGATTTTACTTCGGTGGTCTTTTTTGTCGGGTTTTTTCTTCTTTTTGGGGGGAGGGGAGGGGGGACTTGGCTTCGTGCAGCGCGCAGCGGATTTTTTCTTTCTCACGGAGCGCACTTTCTTTAGGGTAGGGGGGTTGGCGTGGTTTTTATACGCGATCGCACGCTGGGGTGGGTGGGAGGAGGAGATTTGGAGGTCGATGGAGGTCGGAGTTGTGCGAGGAAATGACGATGAAAGATGTTTTTTTTGTTGGTTTTGATAGCTATGGTTTTTGCCATTTTTTGTAGATATAGGAAGGTATGGGCTTCTTATTAAAATAAGCGGTTTTGAAAAGTTAAAGAATATGCTTATGGTATAATGTGAAAAATTAAGTAGGCTAAATTAAGTTTTATAAATGTTGGCTTTACGATAATTTATAGAATAGAAGGCATAGAATTTTAAAAAATGTTACCCCTTTATAAAAAGAGGAAGCTTAAGAAAAGAACTCAACATTTATGTCGTGCTAAATTCGTCTTGTATCTACGTCCGTTTACTTTATGTAGAACGAATTTTGATCAGTCTTTTGTTAGACTTTTATAGTAAGGAGCAAATTTCTTTTTCAGTAATACACAATTTTTTAATTAAATAATTATATAGTATTTTTAATTAAAACCAAAAATGTATAAAATTTGTCAGTAAATCAGTAGTACTCATTTAAATAAGTTAAAATTAATTATATAAATAAAAAAATCAACTTTGATTATATTATATTAAGAACTTACATCTACTTCTCTATTACTTTTTCTATTTATTAGTTTGGTGCTTTATTAATCTGGCTTATCGTTTTTTATCAATTTTAAAATCCAAGTACACAAAGAGATAGATGAAAACTTAATTTATAAACATTCTATAATAAAATTAAGTATCACATAAAATTAAGATTTACGAATAATTTACAAAATTTTACATTTCAAGTCTCGGAGATCATTTTTGTTTCACATGACTAAGTAATATCGGTAAAATGCATAAATTATAAAATCAATGAATATTGATATATATTATATAGGTTTTCGAGACCACTGCAGTTTAAAATTCGTTGTCCAAATTGGAAAATTCAAAATAGCAATTGGCAGATCATGTGTTAGATGTAAAGAGAATTTTTGTTGGAGTTTCATCCACTTGATTGCGTAATAGTTAAGGTCCTCAAAAAAATTGTTTTTCAAATTTAATTACCTTGCATATTTGGGTTTCAATTCAATTTGAAATTTAGCAGTACACATTATTAATTTATCAACTATACAGTATATTTAACTTTCCCGTAATTTCTGTACTTTTTCCTTTCAGGCAATAAACCAATAGATAAGATTGATTCCATTTCTCTCTCATTAATCTATTACTTCTTAAGCGACTATATTAATTAATGCCGATTGATTTTTCGTAAAGAAAACGTATACAAAATAAATTAAACTCAGGATGAGAAATATTGTTTCTGAAAGATAACAGCCTTTTCCCTGATAAGTATCCCTTCGATTCCGCAGTTTAATATATCGAAACTTGTGGACTAAAATTAAATATTGTCGCCCAAAGTCGTCAAAATATATTCCGGAAGAAATGAAATGTAATGTTTTGCCTATAATACTTTGGACAGCCGTATTTAATGAACATGTTCTCAAGTAATACATTAAACAAATAATTCTTCACTTTCAAAATCAAGCAATAAAATCTCAAACTTACAAAAAGAAATCCCCCAGCATCAATCATCACTGTCTCCATTCAACCACATCAAACGACCACCTCATCCCTCTTCTCTCCACCCTCGCTCTCACCTTAACACCGTATCTAGGCTACAGAGTCACCCTTCTGCACGAGTATATATATATATATACATACACATCTCTCGCGCAGCAGCTGAGGAGGCCACGAGGATAAGAGGCTGCACAGCCACCACCGCTGCTACCTGCATTCCGGGATTCTCTCTCTCTCTCTCTCTCTCTCTCTCTCTCTCTCTCTTGTGCACGCGTGTGCAGCAGGCGCCGCGCCCCCTTCGTCACCCTCTCGTTCATCCCCCTCGCTCGCGACGAGCTGCTGCCGCTGCTACTGCAGCTGCACGCGCGCGCTCGTTAATGCCCATTGGCAATCGACGCGCGGGGCGGCCGCTTTCCCGGCCCGGCAAAATGGCGCGCGCCCTGCGGTACGACGGCTTGGGATTTCCTTATTCGGCTCCCCCTGGATGGTCGCCGCCAGGGGAATAAACCGCCATTTCTCCAGTATCCACGAGATGGAGTTTGTAATCTTTCTTTCGAGGGCAAAGGGTTTTTTTGGGATGCGCGATGACGCGTTTGTTGTTTGGATGCTGGTGAGGGTGTTAAAATTGTGGAATGAAAATGTCATTCCAGATGCGATTAAATTATTAGGTACAGCTATTAGGGGCCGTTAATTACTTACGTAAGGCGATTTTCCGGCTTTCTTGACTCCCTTCTACCCCTATGGAAGAATTCATAAGATTACCATAGCCCCCTCCCACCCCTCTTACGTAAGATTTTATAAATCATGACGAGGTAAAACTTAATTAATTAAAATTGACTTTTTTCCAACAAGTAATTTGTAACGAAACTTTGAAAAAAATCATCTTTTTATAAAGTCTCTTCTTATACTAAAGATAATTAGACGCTTTGTTTTTTTTTTTTACTTTCAGCAGCACCCATACGCATTGCTAACCACGAAAATTTTTCAAAACAGTTTCCCGGCGCAAATAAGAAACGAATCTTTTAAAATTTGTAGCAGACAATGATTATACAAATTCAAAGGGCATAGTAAGCTGTTTATTCTAAAATACATGTTCAATCTCGTGTAATTTTTTAAAATAAAGAAATCGATAACACAGATTCTCGTAAAAACAATTTTCTTTTGAAAAGACGGCAGACTATACCATTTGCATTTATGTAAATATTATCTGGTTCGATTGTCAGAAGATTCTATTATCTGGATACAGAAAACGCGTTTGAAATGTAGCCTTTCACTTCCTCTTAAGAAGATGCATCAGACATACTTTACTCACTGATAAATACATTGAAAATTTTTGAATTTCTCAAAAAATACGCATCAGAATCGAATCTTCTTTTCGGGATCCCTTTATTTATGTTCACGTAAAAATGATTACTAGCTTTTATCATAATATACCACAGTCTTTAAAATCTATAATACACAACACGAATTAATTCTTCCCAAACGTGTTTGAATTTTACCTTTGAAGTATATCTATGTATACCACATATATAGATACACCTACTTTGTACGTTAAATTAAAATCCGTTCGGAAAAAATCAATGAGTGTCGGCTGTATCTCATAAATTATAATATTGACAGTTAACTCAGAAATCGCGCGAAAAAGTTATTTTTTAACTAATAATTTATAGCTTAATTCTTTACTAACAAGAGTAAAAAAAAGGAAATAGTATGTTTTGTAAAAAAATAATTTTTTCTATTTTTTATTATTGCATATTATAAAATTAATCGCAAATACACACATGTAATAATCGCCTTCTCAACGTCAATTCATACACACATACACTAGTTTATACATATACATAGAAAATCGCACTGGATCCGGCAAGAGCGAATCCGCGCCTACTGCTTATCAAAAGCGGCGCATATGAGCAATATCTTATTACTCGTCCGAAGTCTATTGACGGTTGGACTTCTGTTGAATTCGGTCGACAGATCCGACCTTCCGCGATTTCGACGACGGCTTGTTGCTGCGCATTCATAGGATGCACGAGTAATAACAATATTCTGTATAATATTGAAATTTAATATTATGTAACCCTCCCTCCCCCCCCCCCCTCCCTCGGTAAAAAATCATAAAATATTTTTGAGTCCTTCCCTGAGGATGCTTACATAAGTATAGCAAAGTATAGCATTTAAAAAGCATTTTTTTCCAATTGACAATATTAAATTTATACTTTTAAAAATAAAATTTTTTCATAATTCTGTTCCAGTTTATGAACAGTGGATTCATTTATTACAAAAATATTATAAAAATGAATAAAACAAAAAAAATCGATCAATCTTACATTTTTTTATTTCAAATCTTCATCAAAAAATAAAAATAGAGCTTTAAATGATCAAAAATTACCACATAATACACAAGAAAAAAGCTATTCAAAATTTTTTTAATACAAAATGAATATCATTAAAAAGAAAAAAAGTAATAAAAAAAATGAATTGATAAATCTTAAAACATTTTCTTTATTTCAACTCTTCAACACAAAACGTATAAAATGAGCTATAATTGGTAACAAATTATCGCCTAATGCGCAAGAAATCAGTCAACAATATTTTTTTGAAAAATAAAATATCATAAAAAATGAAAATATTATAAAACAAAAACGATTCGATGAATCTTGGAAAGTCTTTTTGATTTAAATTCTTGATCAACAGACGAAAAAAATAAGTGTTAATAGGTCAACATTTACCGTGTAATACACAAGAAATAAGCAATCAAAAAATTTTAAAAAAATATAACCTCGAATATCTTGAAAAATAAAAGTCCTCATGATCTGAGGAAAGAACTTACTCGAGAGATAGTAATAAGCTACCTTTTTAGAAATTTTCAGAAGGAATAATTGATTTCTTTTACAACATGATTTTTTTCTCAAACATAGACAAATAAAATGTCTCAAAAATTTTACAGAATAATCTTCTCTTTTGTCCGAATTACCTCAATTTTTTTCAAAAACTTTTCATCATATATTTCAGAGAAATCACCGTTCAAACAAAAAATTACATTTCCATGACACACACACGCACGCACGGACGCACGCACGCACGCACGCACGCACGCACGCAGGCACACACACACACACACACATCCATACAGACATTTTCTAAAAATAGTGTATTTTGATTCCTTATATCTCAAAACATGTTTTTAGCCCAACTATGTCTTTTACTATCATAAAGCTTTCTCTACGAGGAAGCAAAATAAATAAAAGAAAACGAAAACATTCACAAAATTTCACTATAACTCCACCTTAATACAAAAATATCATATAAATGAATAAACGAAGCAAAAATGTATCATTAAATACAGAATAACTCAAGTTCAGCGTATGCAAATGATCAAAAAATTACAATGTTAAATAGGTGCGAGATTTTGCTCAAAAACGGAAACAATCTTACAATTTTATTTCCAAAATTTTTTATTTTTTAATATTTTATTTAAATGATACTGTCAGTAGATGAAGGTGAACATTGTTAATTTGAGGTCATTCGTAAGTTACGTCACGCTTAGAGGGGAGCAGTAAGGTCTCTGTTAACCTGGAATTTGGGGGCGGGGCAGAATTCTCAAAATCAGTTTGACTTAATTCGTAAATGGTTCCTTTGAAGATTAAATCTATTCATAATATTTCTAAACAGCCGTAAAACATGAAAAAAATTTAAATTTAGGCATTAAAGACCTATGATCTTGAAAATAAAATATACTACATATAGCTTAGACCGTAATTTTGTTCTACTATCCCTGCTTCTGTAACACAAATACTTTTTGATAAATATATGAAAAGCGATAAGTAAAAAATATAAAGTATACGTGAAATGAAATTATTACGTTTCCAAAATTATAATGATGGGCAAAATAAATATTGGGAGATTGTAAAAAAATTGTCGTAATAAATTGTCGTAATAAATGCAAAACTGCTACGAAAAATAGGGAGAGAAGAAGACTTGGAAGCAAGCAAATAAACACCGGAAGGTATCCAATATGATTTCCAAAAAAGTGGATGAGTTTATGTCGCAATACAATGCATAACAGCAGAAATAAAAAAGGAAAAAATTACGTAAAGATTACATTAGAAAAGTGCTCAAAATAGTGTCCAGAAACATAAAAAATCACTGATTTTATGAAAATAGAAATTTCCATATTTTTTACTTTCTTCGTCACTATCTTTGATCTTTAATAATTTTTGGAATACTTAATATTTTAATAGAAAACAAAGCTTAAATCCAAATTCATCTCGTTTACTTGTATGTTCTTCTTTCAGTAAAGACCATTTTTAATTAATAATTCTGCAACAATAATTTGGTCGTAAAAAAGTTTGCCCATTGATAATCTCTGTTTGCTATTTTTTCTCATTCTTGATGTAGTATAATTTATCAAAAAAATCTGGTGTCATAAGTGTGCCCTAACATTTTTAAATCTTTTCAGACGATAAAATAAAACTTCTCTGTAAAACGGTCGATTTTTCCCAGTCGTAACTCTCTCTACTTTCACGCTCACAGTATATTCTCTCTCTAAACGCTCGTCCAGTTTCACATCTCTCCCAGCAAATTATCCACCTCTCGTGTATAACTTTTACGGCGCGTTTCCTTCGAACTGCTGTCGCGAGCCGCGTCCGTTTGATCTTAAACAAGTTTCGAGTGACCACGGTGCACGCGTGAATTCGCCCTGCATGGAAAATGCCGCGCGCCCGTTATTTACTATATATTTCAACGTAATATGTCCGCGCTCTCGCTCTTTCTCTCTTTCTCGCTCTATACGTGCCCGGGAATTAAGTGGAGCGTGCGCACGCGAGGTGGTCGCGTCGTCCTCTCGGTGCTTAATTTTGCATCCCAGAGGCTCCAGCTCGCGGCTGTCCGTCCATCTGTATATAGCACACACATACACGAGCTTTTGCTTGCGCATGGTTCGGGGAGAGAAGGAGAGTCGCGGAGACACGGAGAGTTCAAGATAGACGTATAACATATAGGTATCAGGATGTATCGTATACGTGCGTGATGAAATTGACGAAAAACTGTTTGACCAATGGAACAAAATACTATTAATACTTTGCTCAGATACATCTAACCTGATTATTCTAAATTTAAAGTATTATCTGCGATTTCTGCCTGCTTCAAAGATTGTAACTGAAAAACATAGGGGTTATATACACAGGGAAAAGTAAAATTCCAAATCGACAAAAAGCATATTGATTCTACTCAAAATGAAAGTAAGACCCTGCCCCAGGCGCTAATCATGAATAATATTTAAACTTACAAATAGCCGAATGCACATATCTAGCTGTTAAACGTATGATATCTCGAAATTCGCCTCATGAAATAACTAACACTCTAAACGCGATGTGCTCCGATAACTAACTGTAACCCCGATTATTCTTCCTCTAGCAACTGACCTGCCAGTGTTTTTCGTGTTCCTGTAGCAATTATTTTTTTTTATTTATTAGATTTGCACGTCAAGTTCATTACAATCCATGTAACTATGAATAAGTTCTTATGTACGTATGTGTCGATGAAAAAATTAGAGGTCCATGCGGTTTACATAATACGTGGAGATATGCACATTTAATATGAAAAAACAAAGTTTGTTTCAAAATATACGTAAATGGTTCTGGTATGTGACCTAGAGTCAAAGTAGAATATAAAAAATGTTACATTTGTAGCATGTTTTTAAAAAATTACCCAAAAAGTGTAGTAAGTACTTGCTTTATCAAAAAGACGAAATAAAAAAAATTTTGCATTGACCAAATATTTTGATTGCAAATCATACCATAACAAATCTTATTTATTATGACGCGAATAAAACACATATTAATTTCTTAAATTGGTTAGTAACTTTTTATAAGTCTTTTTCCGGGAATCCACAGATATACGTATACATTCATGTATATTCTATTATACAGTTTTACAAAATATTGTGTTTAAATTACGTCACATATAACGTTTTTCCGACACAAAAATAGGTCAGGTTTGAGAACTAGTTCCATCATAAATTGTTTTTATATTTATTATAATCAAGTGACAATTGGCGATGGATAATGGTAATGAATTTGCAATAAATAAGTTATTATTCACCGTTCTGTGACTTTCCATAACATTAGTCGAAAGCTAATTAAATACAGATCTTGGAACCGGAGTAGCGTCAAATCAGTTCAAAAACCTGACCTGTTCATGTGTCAGAAAAACGCGAATACACAGGTAGTTTGTGACGCCCCAAACTCTTGAAACGGATGCTCTAAACAATTTTGAATTGTTTTATGAACTTCCTAAAATTATACTTACCCAACGGTGTTGGGGAGGTAATTTTTATTGTAACATATTCAAAAACAATGCGATCTCTTTGAGAAAGCAAAAATAATCAGTGAAGTAAAACATGCGTAAAAATGACGTGAAAAATGAAATGTAAAAGTACTAAATAAATATATAGTTAATCAATTTAAAAAAAAGCGATTTTTATTAATTTAATTAACATCTAAACACATCAAGATTTACAAGATAAAATATGGGTCCATATAGTAGAAAGAAAACGAAACAAAAAAGATTAAGTCACAAAGAATAAAAAGAAAATCCACACTATGTCCTTTAATAAAATATGAGATGACATAAACTCTTAAGATAATAAATAAGAAACTAAATTAATTTTCACTCAATTTACGAAGAATTAAAGAATCTCTTTTAAAAATTCAACAAAACAACACCCTCATCGATACGAACGCTAAATAAGAGTTACTCGCGTGCACACAGATACACACAGAGCGAACGATCGAATGGGCGAGATAAACAGACGCAGTGAAAGAGAGAAAGAGAGCCAGAGGGCGAGGACTGAGGGCGAGACGCAATGGTCGTCCGGGAGCCGCCGACTGCTGCACTCTCTCACTCTCTCTCTCTCCCTCTCTCGAAACCTCGAAAGGCTCTCGGGGCCAACGCCGGCGTTGCGCGCGGCCAAAACGCAGCAGCAGCGGCGTCGGCTCCTTCTCAAGCGCGGAAGAGAGAGAGAGAGAGAGAGAGGAAGAGAGAGGAAGAAAGGGGGTACTAGGGACTATCCTAGGAGGGCGGATCAATACAATCGCTAATCCGCCTGCATTGTGAGGTGAGGCGTGCAGGCGTGGCGCGCCGCTCGGCGCAAAAGACCCAGGACTCTCTCTCTCTCTCTCTCTCTAGCTTTCGTCGTGTATTTCGCGCTCGCTATTTTTCACGCGTCGTTAGTCCTCCTCCGCGCGCGCGCCTTTTCCATTATTATTTCGTTTCTTCTTCTCTTCTTCTCGGGAGAGGGGGCTTTTTTCTTTCTCGCTCTCTCCACGGTGGTGCTTGCCGCGCACCGCTAGCAAAAAAAAAGGCAAGCGGTGCGAGGGTTTATTCGTATCTCTTTTTTGTCTCTTTGCAGCCGGGGGTTTCTTCTTTTTTTTGTTCGTCGCTGCATAGAGACCGATGCTTTCTTAAATTCGTGGATGAATCGTAATGCGCGCGGTTTATTGTACGGGGTGTTTTTCTTTTTCATTCCTTCCGCCAGAACAATTGCGCGGAATGACGCTTATTGAAGATTTTTAATAATTTGGAAGGGGTCGTTGAAGGAGTTTTAACTTCGTGCTTTTATGTTACTTTGTAGTTGGTAAGAAGAAATAAGGTAGTGAAAGTATTTATGTATAATAATAGTTAAAATGTCAGATTTAATAAAGATAGATAATGCTAGATTCTAACAACAATCATGTTGTTTTTTATATTTTGGACTTTTATAATATTCTAGCTTTAATTGGTAGTTAGGCTATATTTAATAAATTTTAAATGTCTCTATTATAGTACGTAAATAAATAATTGGCAAATAATGAAAATATGCAATAATTAATTCAATATGTTATAAATAATATTTTATATAGTGAATGTAAAAGTCACAAATAATGCATAAGTGGGATCCTAAACTTTATTTATATTCAAATATCAAACTACAACGAAATCAGTTCCGAATTATTTTCGAGAAACTTTCGGTTCATATCCACATAGCTGTTAGTGCTCCATTATTATCTCAAATATGTTCAACTATACCATACACTCTATAGTGTAAGCCAAAATATGAACTATAAAAACTATTCAAATCGATTTTGAGTGTAATGGACATGCTAAATTTATTTTTTCAAATTTCAAAGTTCAAAAGATATACTTTTCGTAAACTTCCACTTCACTTCCGCTTCATTTACGCCTCGCCTCTACTTCATAAACTATGGTCTAAAATCCTATACTCTATGATGTGAATAGAATAATAATAGTAATATAATATATCTTTTAGTCGATTTTGAATAAAAAAAATGAAGTTTAAAAAATATGATTTAAATTTACTGGATCGATTCTAGTAAATTTAGATGCTTTTTTTAATCTTTATTTTTCTTTATTCTACGTTGTGAGTTAAGCAATTAAATAATGAATAAATATTCTTTTAAAAACTTTAAACATTAAGTGTTTAATTCTTATTAATAATTAATTTAGTAATTCAAATATGTTAATTCATACAAGAAATTTTGTTTTTATGTAACTACTAACAATTCAATATTTGAAAAAAAAACTGTATGATTTAAAAATGTAGTTACATACGTCAAGAAAATTTCAAGTTAATAAACGCATAATTTTTTCATTATTTCCAAAAAACTGTCTTTTTAAAAAAATACACTTGTAAATATCTTAAAGAATACTGAAAATCTAATATAAAATGAAGACAAACTAACTAGCTAGATCAAAGTATAAGTTGATAAGACGTAGAACTGATTTTTAGCTCGATAAATTTTCAAAACCAATTTTTTAATTAATCAAATAACATCTGTATAACTTTACAATGAAACTAAATATACATGTACACTCATCGGTAACTAATATTTGTAGAACATTTTTTAAACTAGTCAATCTTATAGCTTGAAATCAAACTTCTAGTCCATTTTAATCAAAGATTCTTTTTATAAATTTCACAAGAATTATGTACAATCGAGTGTATATATTATTTAGCTAATTATAAGTAGAAACGGTCAACCCTGTTCAGACGCGGCATAACATTCTCGATAGAAAAATATTTCTATAAGTACTCGTTTCCTAGCTCTACTTCAAATTGTTAGTTGTATTACTAATCATTGATCACCAGTGTACAATAAAAATAAAAACTTCATTTTCGTAACAATACAAATCTGTATACATTTATTTATCCGCACTCCAAGCAACAATCCGAAAAAAAATAGCTTTCGTCCAAACAGCAAAACGTGCAAAGCTCATAAGCGTAACAATCCGACGAGGCGAGGCAGAGCGCACTTGGACAAAAATCAATCCTTTTTGTTTTTTCGTCGAAAATCTCTTGACCCGCAATACCTCAACACACACATACACACAAAACCCCGACTACCTACTATACGCGAGCCCTGCGCGGAAGCGGAGATCCGCAAATAGTTCCTGGCTGCGCGCGCGCGCGCGCTCGGCGGAAAAAAAGAGGAGGCAGGGGGAAAAAAGCGACGACTATACGACGACGAGCGGAGAGGGAAAAGTTTGCGCTGTTCGCGCCATTGTCGGCGCGGTCGAAACCACTACACTTTCGGCTCTTCGTATTCATGTATCGCAGGACCATCTCTCTCTCTCTCTCCCTCTCTGCTACTCTTAAGCGCGGGGGGAAGCGAGAGATGCGGCGCGCACTCTGCTACCCCAAACAAACTCGTGTTCTCGCGAACAACCGAAAACTGTGTTACTGGAATAGAGGCGAAGAGAGGGCGAGAGAGGCTGAGCGCGGGAAAGAGATAGAATCCTCGCGCGCGCTGCGCCGGTTTACGGCGGAGCGGAAAGTGATCCACTGACTCGGAACACCTATTTATACGTACGTTAATTTTGAACGAGTTGCGAACAAGTTTGTTGGAGGTTGAGGGACCGATAGATTATTGATCGAATTATAGAATGAAAAATAGCTCTAGATTATATATGCGTAATCCTGTGTGTGTCGTTACACTTTTTAAAGTTTTATCAGAAGCCAGTTTCGATCTTCTTATTGAATGTAATTTGACAAGAGGGGAACTCTGTAATAATTATATAATTACCAATTGATTTTAAAAATATAGAATATATTTTAAACTTTTCTTACTTGTAAAAGCTACAATACAGGTAAGTTGAACCCTGCTAAATCCATTCATCTCCACATTCCAGAATGGTGTAGTGCATCCATGGAGTAAGTTAAGTTATGTGTGTTCTTAACTGCGAGACATTTCTTTTTAAATTGAAAATCTCAATTTATCGTTTTTGATGAATAATTAAATCAGATGATTAAATTCAGATAATTAAATATGATCAAACTTTTTTTCTTTCAAAAAGATCCACGCAAAAAACGAAGAGCAGAACAAATAAACATACACTCTTGCTTTCGTTTTGTTTTTGTTCTCCAATAACTATGTCGCAATTATTTCTACTCAAGTCTTTGCACGGCAAAATTGTGCTACGCCGGAACATTTCTCTCAGGTCCAAATTTATTTTCTCGTCTCAGGACTTGATATGCAGCTATCTTTGTCGCACTCATGCGTTTTTTATGGGCGAGACAAAGTCAGCGGCATCTCAAGATCTGAGATACGACTATAAATTCGAACCTCAGCTAGGTATTTACTTCACCTTTGTTAAGGTCGGATTCTGGTGTTTTTTTGTGAAAAGATAAAAAAAAATTATTATAGTTTCTTCATCTTGGTAACTGTAAGAATATTTTAAGACCTGTCAGGTAAAAAAATTCGATGATTTTAAAAAGTTACATGTGGTGAAGTAAAATAATTCACATTAGATGCATTGGATAGCATACAAAATTGAAAATTTAAACGCGTTTTTCTCAACACTAATTTTTCTAACATTAAAAAGTGGTAGGCGCAAGTGATTTTGATGAATCTTTTTGAAACTTTTAGGATAAGTTGTTAAAGTTCTTTACAGTAAAAGTTGGCATTTTTATAATAATATTGTAAAACAATTTATTGTATTACTATTAAACAATATAAATAAAGTTACATTGTTAAACAATTTATTTTGTTATAATTTTATTTTGGATAAAAGAAAATTTAAATTAAAAAGTATGCTCTGCTTTATTTATTATATTGAAGTAAGTATGTACACATTTTTTCAGCCCATTTGAAAAAGACTGTATGCGCCAATCACTTTTTGAAAATAGCAACTAATAAACGCAATACTGGCACACTGTAAAGGTAAAATAAGTTAAAAGTTACTGAAATTTTGTAAATAACATCATATAATAATAGTAAATATATCATCAAAACCTCATTATGTTAAAATGAAAACTGAAGAACTTTTTATTTCACCATAGTCCTACCTCAATTACATAACAATTATGAAAGTATTATTCTTAAGTATTATTCTTCGAAAATTATTATTCGAAAGTTATTCTTCGAAAACTAAAAGAAATTAAAAACTAAACTTTTTCGTCACAAAAAAGCAAACTATAAACACGATGTTACATAAAGCCCAAAATCATGTTTCGTCGTTCGTTCGTCATATCTAAACCCAATCGAGTATCAACGGGTCAATGGGGAAGAGCTACCCAGTGCCACCATTAATAGCATTTTTGGCTGTAACTTTTACAGACAAAATCTTCTTTTCCTTTAATGATACTTATAAATTTATCAGATAAGTTTTTACGATTTGAAAAAAAGGCTTCGTAGAACGTTTTAATTTAATTTAGTAAACGCGTTACTTTTATATTAATCTTATAATCACAGATGAAGTACCTGATACTCAGTTGGACAAGAAAAACAACTTTCGTCACCGTAAAGAATTGATTCAACGACTTTTTTTCGAGTACTTATTAATCTTTGAATTAGAAGCAGCAAGGCGGCAAAATGTGTGTTTTAAGACTACAACGGGAATCAAGTTTGAGACCGTAAGTGTGACCATCCAGCAATTAGTGTGCGAAACCATGGTGGACATTACTGTGCAACTATCCCCTATTGCGATGGAGCTGTTCTTACGAGAAGGTTCAGCTAGCTTTTCCTTTCTAGAAGTAGTATTCGTCGAAAGGCAAATAAATGAAGAGCTTGCTAAACTTTGCCGAGCCGTGAAGCCTTTGAAGAAAGCAATTGCAGGCAGTTCGAGTCTGGTTTTGATCTTTTGAGAAAATACGTCGAATATTGCTCATTTTAATATATTGTAGGGTTATTCTCGTATATTTTAAAAGCACGATATTATATAAGATTTTGTTTGAACTTTGAACTACTAACTATATTAGATTCAATCACTAAAATGCAACAGTGAGTAGATCTGGCTAAATTAATATATGGGTGATTCCGCCGTAAATTAACCACTTTGCGTCCAGGCCTCT
This sequence comes from Gastracanthus pulcherrimus, assembly GCA_949152435.1. Taxonomy (NCBI): domain Eukaryota; kingdom Metazoa; phylum Arthropoda; class Insecta; order Hymenoptera; family Pteromalidae; genus Gastracanthus; species Gastracanthus pulcherrimus. The sequence continues at coordinate 28,846,057 of OX424574.1, read as the reverse complement.
TAGACACTTATGCATTCGGAAAAAAAATCCTTCTTAATTTTTACACGTGTATAGCATAACCGTATAGCATACATGAAGTAAAAAATGTTTTACTATATATTCACTGATAAAAATGTATTTTTTACGAAATTAATGGATTCTTATTTGCATGAAAAATAAAGAGTTTGTGGCCAAATGGTTAAAAATGGCCAATTTCAGCATTATTCCTCCGAACCGTTTTAATTATTAATTTTAATTTGATATTTTAATCAGAGGAACGATCCAATTACTACAACATCATTAAGAGCTGTTGAAAGTGTATCACTTTTCGAACTTTATCTTACGCTTTACTCATTGCCACCAGGTACCAGCATTGACGCTTCCACGAATGAACGTGATGCGTGGGATGTAGTTGCGTGGGTTAATACACGCACGTTCGCACGCAGCGAGGTGCAAAAATTTTATTTTTATTTTTAACGCTATTTCACCTACGAGTTCCTACTGTTTAATTGAAGACAGATCATGAAGTTTCTCCGGCTTAAAGAGAATAGCGAGGTGGATGCTTTAAGAAACTTTTGATTATATTAACAGATGTTTGTGATCTTAGAATATGAAAATAATGTACATACTCCGTTATTTTCGTACTTAATAGGCTTAAAGTTATTTAGCGAATAAGCCCCGTATTGTTTCTACCTTTGAAATTCAGATTTGGATGCGAAGAAATTGAAGTTATAATATAAATCTTATATTATTTGTTATAATTTATAACAATATAATTCATAATAGAATTCTTATTTTAAAAAAGTATTTATTATTTGTGCTAGTTTTCATAATCAGCGCCGATATGCAATATCTTTGCAGGTTATCCGATGATATACAATTTTTGTATGGGTAAGCCCCCTTACATTTCTCAAGAAACAAAATGAGACAATAAAAATTCATATCGGATAACAAACAAAAAAGTTTCCACTGTTTTGTCGAATATTTCTTTAGTTGACAATAACAACTTTTGCAATAACGAACTTTCGATAAAAAGAAATTTCTCAGTACGACAAAAACTCCTTTTTATATAATATATTGACTTTCATATCATTATGGGAGATTAAATTGCAGTAAAATGTGTTTGTTTTTTATGACATATATATGCCAATAGAATATCCTTAAGGCAATGCGTGTAGCCACCTAAGCGTCTTTCTAATATCTCTAACTTAAAAGTGTTCTATAATTCTGTAAAAATGAATATAGAGTAATTAGTCGCACACCTTAGTAAGCTCGTATACGCGCAAGATGCGCCCCAAACAGTCCGAAACTGTTCAAATTTCGACTTGGGACAATGATGGAAATATACCTTTCGGATGGAATATATTTCTTACCCTTTACACCAGGGTCCCCCCTTAAACATAACGAGTATATAAACTTTAAAAGAAATAATAAGATGTAAGGAAATGTGAGAAAATGTGAATAAACGTATAAAAAACGTATAAAAATTTAAATTTTTCCAATATTAAGGATACCTATATATTTGGCAAATAAATTTTACTGATTTACATTTTCGTTCACTAATTCACAATGGAAAAAATATATTTTGAATATTACACTGCTGAGTGGCGAAGTATATGCGAATCCAATCACGTGTAAAAAATGAAATCATAGACTTACATAAGGGATAACAGCACTTACAAGGGATGGTCACGTTTTCAGGTATTTAATTGATATCGACTTAATAGGAAGCACTCTTGTCCCTCTAAAAATTCTAAATCTGTGCTAGGCACTTATAAGAATATCATCATGGAAGGTCCAGTTTCTGCATATTGAAAGGTTTTACTTTGTATTATCCATTCATTAAATTACAAATTGCCGATTTTTATACATGGAGCCATTGCGTCATTGTAACCTTTTTTCTCTTTTCATTTTGTACTGAAAGCAGTTTTCTTTGGCTGATCACTATTAATAAAAAATAAGATTGAATAAGTTCAAATCCCAATGTTATAATATTTGGAGGAAAGCAATATGTCTTTTCAATATAATTTTTGTAGAATTTTACAAGGCTTTCATTAAAATCTTTTAAACTTTATTGTCATTGGTGTAATTACAATAGAATAAAGCAAAGAAGTCCATAATATTAATGTCTCTCATCCGTGTCTCCCATATGCCTGAACAGCAAGTTCCGTCTTAAAATATGCTCTCTATTTTTGTTGGGTATTTTTGATGCACAGTCGTCGTTCAATTCCATATGTGTGTAAGATATCTGCGTAAGTAAGCTATCATCACCTGCCTTCTGTATAATTTATACATCCTTAATGAATAATTAATTATTTGTACAATTGCTAAAAATAAAATAGAATTATTATTATGTGAACAAGTATTACAATAATTTAATATCTTACCTTCTACACAAATCTTCGTAGTCATATAGAACTCCGCCTATTTATTTTCAAATTCCAGCAAGAATATAATATTGAGTTGATTATCTCTACTACCAAGTACACTTTTAAAATTGTATAAAGATGTCTGTCTATTTGCAATATCGACTAAATATGATGGGATGATATACTTTTCAACAATTGGCGCCACTTTAGCACGGGGATTTTATGCATTTTGGTATTATATTAAACATACTTCGCGGCCGGTAGATAAAGTTTATCGCTTCAAAACTTCTGTTATAACCAACGATTTATTCAATTTTACAAGTGACAAAAGTTATTTTATGAGGATGACCTCTTTTTTCTTAGGCAAGTTTATGTCTCTCTAACAATTTTTGTATCAATTGTTTAGTCCTTCATAAATCCATTGAGACTTCGACGTCCATGGACTTCTAATTATCATTATCCACGTAGTATAACCTAAAACGCTATAATGCACGTGTCGTACAGTATGACAAACATGATTAGCGTACAGTATGACATATATAAATTGAATGATAAAATATTATAAAAATTTACTTTTATCTTTTTTTAGAAGAAAAATGTCTACTAGGATTTGTCATATGTGTTGAACATAATCTCCAAATATTTAATACAGTATATTGTAGTTTATAAAGCAATTTATAAATATCTATAAAGCTATATTTTTAATAAATATACTATATTATTACTTATAAAAATGTTGAGAGTACCCTTATAAGTCATTTAGACCTCAAAATTGAATAAAAATGATAATTTGTCATACTGTACGTCACTTTTTAGAACTCCCGAAATCGCAACTTTTATATTTATATTGATAATTAATGTTTGTGTTTGAATTTGATCTCAACCAATTTTTTTCGTGATAGAAGACTATTCAAGGAACAAATCTTTTTTTCGAGATTTTAATTTTCACCGAGTCAATTAAAAGTTATACCCAAAATAGCTATGGGTTGTCATACTGTACGACTATAGTATATCTAATTTTTTCAAATATATTATAATTTTTTAAAATGTTACAATTTTTCAAACTTATTTCAATATTTTCGTAAAAATAAAAATTGTTAAACATATCTGGCTTTTATTTATATATATTATAAATAACATGAATATTATAAATATGTACAATATAATTTCATACATATAATAATAATAATTTTAAATTCCATTTTGCACACTCTAACGAAGAGTGCGGGAAAAGGTTATTTTGCGCACACAGTTTGGAAAAAATAGCACATTACGTAATGCGTGCGCGCAGTAGGTAATCTCTCATGAGTGCAGTTTGCAACAACAATGCAACAAACACGAATGCGAGATCACCTGCGTGCACTAGTTGCGTAGACTATTTGTCCATGCAGCGGGCGCAAAGCTCGATTTGGTCTGCCGTAAGGTTTTGACACTGCTACACTGATCGGATTGGAGTATTTGTGGTTTTATTATGTATAATTAGAATATGAGTGCGGGAATTTGAAATATAAAATTATTGACCCAAGTTATAAGTTATTGAAGTCATACTTTATGATAAAATTATAAAATAATTCTATAAATTAATGAAAATAGTGCGTCAGAGCAAATTAATTATGCACAAAAGTCAGAAAATCGATTTTATTTTTAATCTCACAAATCCCTTTCTGTTAGGAATCACATAAAAATGTTAAATTAATTTTTCATATGAAGCGATTTTTTATTACAAAGACGTACGAAAACGTAACAAAGCGTAAGAATTTACAAAATTTCTATTTCGACACAGTTGGGTAGGTTGGTTTTTTAGTGCATGGGACGTTTTTCGCCCGAACAAAGCGAGGGAGAAAAGTCACATTCGCTAAAAATCAACGTACCAAGCAGAGTCGAACAGTATTTTTTGATACAGGAGGTGTGAAATTGCAACTTTAAGAATTTAAGAAATGCATAAAGTTGCACTTTACGCATACTGTATCGAAAAGTACTATTTTCTTACATTTAATTACTTTTTGTTGAAAGACAATTCATAAAATTTATTAATAGTAAGAAAACGTAAAAAATGTAAATTAATGTAAGAAAATGTAAGACCTCGTAATAAAACGTATCAAAATTATCCGCAAAAAACGTAAAAATTTCCCAAATGCAACAGAATGGATAAAAATAGCTTTTAAATTGCGATTTCTTAAAAATAAATTGAATTAATAGAGAACTATGTAGCTATAGCAAAATTGACCTTCATAGCTACACAGCCCTGCCTGCAAAAATATTAAATTAAAAATTCTGGGAAAATTGAGAATGCTTTTTAAAACATAATCTACATGAAACCACGTTTGCATTTGCAAACAGTCAATATTTTGGAACTGGTAATCCACCACAGAGAGTGTAAATAAATGCTAAACGCCTAATAAGTTAAGCTTGGAAAATTATTGGCATACCATAAATGTCTGAAATAAAATAAATTACAAATAAACTTTTAATTTTTAGATGATTTTTTAAATAAAAACTCTAAATATCTTCATACTAGCGACATGCTGTAACAAAACGTGTAAATCACGAGGACATTTCTTAATTATCCGAGTATGGTACTTGCGAAACAAGAAATCTGTTTTATCGTCCTCAAATGCTACAACGCACTACGTAGCAGACGAAATTAAAAGATAAAAAAGCATAACCTCAAAATAACAATTCCGACAGTATTCGGTGTTATTTAGTTTACGCACAACAAACATCTAGAAAAGGTACTATTTATTACTTTATATGGATAATTATTTATTCATAATTATTAAAAACTATTATAATATTCTAATAAATACAATAATCTAAGAAAAAACTTATAAATTTATTGAGATAAAAGACCGCCTAAAATTGTATGTTATGAAATAATTATTCTATAGTAATAATGTTATATGATGTATGAATACAAATACAATGTAAATTACAAATAACTAATATCATCAAAAGTACCTTCAATTATTGTATGAATAGTTATTGAAATAGATTTGTTGACGAAAAAAGATAAATATTTCTTAGTTCTGAATACTATGTGTGTCTGATTTTATATTATCCTAATGTAACAGAATAAATATTTATTATTTTTAGATTGCATCATGAGGAAGAGGATTATGGAAAGATGGCAATGGGAAGTATGTAAAATGTTTATGTACATGGCTTTCCCTGTCGCATGTTTTCATTACTTCAACTCTCCACAAATTTTTGAAGAATCTATAACTAAAGCTAAACAACAAAATTTTACACCAACTTCACCAGAAAGGGCAGCAATGATTGAAAACTTGATACGAGAAATCAATGCAGAGAATGAACTAAAGCGAATTAAAGAAATGGAAGCTGATCAAAGATACAATAAAAATGCTACGTATATAAGTCAATGAAAAATGTATCTTCTACCATGTATACAATAGAGATATTCTGTTGAATAAATGTTCTGATCTACTATAAGAAAATTGTACAATGATACAGCATAACAACAATAAAATGATTAATAAAAGCAGACTCATGTTGGTTGATTATTAATTTTTAGTTTCTGTCATATTATTATAATTTTTAATTTAGTGATTTGTTTTGATCATGACGAGTTAATCTACCTTACATTCATTTTATTACAAGCATTTATTAAAAACTTTTCTGTTTCTATTTTAAAACAAATCTTTTTAAGTAATATCTTGAATTTAAATAAATTAAAATGCAAAGCATAAATTTTAACACTCAAAAATTGCAAACTTCATAAAATACCTATTTATTTATATATATATATATATATATATATATATATATATATATATATATATATATATATATATATATATATATATATATATATATATATATATATTATTGTCTTATATATATAAGACAATAATTATAACCAAATTAATTTATATTCAAATTATTTGAAAAATCTATTCAAGCATTATGATGCACAGTAAAATTTGAATATTTGTTTAAAAGTTTTATTTTACTTTTGTAAAATTTTCTGTCTAATCGAAAAAATTTTAAATAAATCAAACTTCTATTCTATATCCCAGATAGCAGCCCGTGCCGAGCACGGCGTGCTGGCACGGCGTGACGAATTTGTGCCATCACTGTGCAGTCGCGGCGTGCTGTCCGATTCGGTGGCACGTCGTGACCGCCCTGTGCCGTCATCGTGCCGTCACGCAACATCACTTTTTTGAACTTTTAGATTCCAGCAGAATGACGGCACAGTGCAAGCCCGCCGTGTCGGGAAAATCGTGGCCGCAATGTGACGGATTATGGACAGCACGACGTGCCATCAATATAATTATAAAAATATAATTTAATTGCATATTTAAGTTATTATTTCTATTACAAATAAAATTGATAATAATAGTAATGATTTGTTAATTTATTTATATGGGGCTCAATTGGTGTAATTGAATAAATAAATAAATATAAATAAATAAATAATAGTATAATTTTATGATTTATATTTTTATTAATAATAAATATATTTGTTTATAATTGAATATTAAAATTGATTTACATTATAAATT